>ML790281.1:76456-109367 GCA_009831015.1 Picea engelmannii | reverse complement strand
GGAAAGAGAAACTTATCATGTAATACCGTTATCTGTAGATATAAGTATACTGAAAGTTTTGAAACGTATACCATTCATGAAATTTTAGAAAAGAGAAACTTTGTGGGATCGCATTTGTGTGCGAGTCTAATTTTATGAGTACATACCTATTCCCCAAAAGGCCGTGGAGTTTGATAATCAAATGCTCCTCTTTAGGACTGATCTTGCTGCGTTTGAGATCAGGCCGGATATAGTTAAGCCACCTTAGTCTGAGAAATGGACAATATATACATTACGAATTGACATTATATAATAAGCAACCACGACACAAAAAAACAATGAAAGGTGAAACCCTAGATATAAGGAGGGCGCACATATTTTAGACGAACACAAGAGTACATAGTTTAGACTAAAATTGACAAAAGTCATCTATTAAGTATAAATATTGAAAAGTATGATTAAGATGAGACAAACATGTCTACTTTGATTCTTCCTTTGTTCTTTTAAACGGTCAAAGACACAAAACAGAGTGAGTCTTCATATTTTATTCTCTATACGTTGGTTCTTCCTTTCTTCTTTTAAATGATCAAAGACACAAAACTGTAACACCTTATTTTTTCTAGTCTGTAAAAATAACTATATTGGCCAAGAACTATGGCAAACTCAAAGATGTGAATGTTTGATTAGACGGACCTTTGCATAAAAGGTCGATGAATGTAAATTATGTTATCAATATGTGTTGCATGACTGCTGGGAGAGGGATGTGCTAAAAGAGACCACGACGGCTAATGAGAGGTGGTGGAAGGGACCTAGAATGGTTGCGTAAACTTCCACCGAGCTAGTACCGTACTGGTTTATACTTGCTCAAACACCAAAGCATCTCTCTGATCCTAGAATGGATTTCCCGTCAGATTGGTAGGTGGGGAGGCTCTTCAAGAGTTAATGAGGGGATGGGGGTGAACCGTTCATCCGTAACAACCCTCAGACCTAATCACGGATGACTAAATTCGCGCCACATGTAACCTTGCAGACAAGATTGGCAAGAGAGGAAATGTGGTAAAGGAGAGAAGAGCGTGTGCGACAGGGATCACGAAAGAGAACTGGAGAAAACCCTGGAAACGCAGGGAGTTCTAAATATCAGGAGAAGGAGAGTAACCTTCGTCCTAAATTATTTTTTTGTATCAGGAGAAGGAGAGTAACCTTCGTCCTTGACTTCCGTTGAGCTGGAAGTAGGAGACTTAACCTCAAAGCATCGTGGTCTAGCTCGGGGGTGGTTAGTGGTAAATCCGGTTGGAGTCACTGAGCCTACGGTTGGGTGGAAACGAGCATCCCTCTCAGCAGTTGCATTACGCTTGGTAGATATGATAAGTGTTTTATACCTTGTATTTCGAACTAAATATCATGAATACATGCTTATGTTTATATGCCCATAATAATTTTTGTGTAGAATGATTGCCTGGTGTTTTAGACTGGAAATAATGGATGCATGTATATACTTACATGCCATAGTCAGTTTCTGTACAAAGGATTAAGTTTGGGGCATGAGTTCGCTCCACTAAGAATCGTCTTGTTTGCTTGACTCTCGTAACGTTCCGGGAAGGCTCCTCGAGAGTACTCTTCCCCGAAGATTACCCCATAAACATTGGAACTGTGCCAAACCTTTACCCAGAGACTTGACTAAGATCAGGGACGATTGCCCAAGAACCTTCTGAAGGATTCATGCGATCCGGACCTAGAAACCTTATGCAAGAAAGAGTAGCTCTTTAAGGTCTCGGAGTCGTGGGAGTTTGAAGCCCCGAGAGGTTGAATTTCATGATTCAAGCTCAGAAGGGATAGTGAGTCCAATTATAAAAAGAGAGAATACCCTATCGTTTGGTAGACGAACGATCAGAATCCTTTCAGAAATACCCTAGATCTGTCAAGAACAATGGATCTAGAGAAGGAGCACAGGCATTAACACCTCGACCCTTTTCAGCCTTCGCAAGTAGCGATGGGATCTAGGACCATAGATCCAAGGATCTGACGGAGCTCTATTGACCATCGATCTTAGCCTTTGCACTGGCAGGATGGAAACATTTCGTTGACTCGCGACTTGGGGTGGTCAAGGGTAGGATTGCACGAATTCACGATTCGCGAGATCACGACATGATTGTGGTCGTTGGATCCAGGCCACGGGAGAACCATGGGATCACAAATTTCATGGTTATCGCCTATCGAGGGTTCAGAACTTGAGAGAGTTTATTTTCGACTGTAGAAGTCACGACGTGTTGAGCACCGAAGGCTCGTGCAAACACATGGCCCATCCGTAAGTGGGGACCGTGTGGTTGACAGGTGGCGTAACAAAAAGCGCTCAAAGGAAGGTGGAAGCGGGTGACCGGTGGTGGACACTTGTCGCCTGGGAAAGAGTCAACCCATTATTGAATTATCATGGCTCGGGGTTTTGCAGGATGAAGAAGTTTCACCTTGATCGCTAAGGTCGCAAAACGCCAAGAGCCGAGGTCACGTGCGATGGGCAGTGGTGACACAGCTCATGAGTAGAGTACAACAAAGGAGACAAGTGGTGTGTGCGCGTCGCTTTGGCAGAGTCCACGTAAGGTTGACCTCTCGCATCTCGGGGATTCACAAAGGAAGAGCACGAGGGCTCAACACCTCAACTAGAGAAATTGCGAGTAGTGCTAGTGTTTGGCCTAGCCTACGGTTACATGTAGTAGGCGCTAGTGAGGAGGGAGCCATACCGGTATTGTATCTCGGGTATCGGTGTTTGGAGAAAGAGGAGTCGAGAGTCTTGACTCCCAACTCATGAGTTGCGAAAGGCGCTTGCGCTAAGGCCAGGTTGTGGTCATTTGGAGGAGGATAAGGGAAGGGAGGTTCTGCGCTAGGCTCCATAGAAACCTCAAGAATTCCGTCCCTCGAAGAAAAATGATGAAAAATCTAGGTTGCCATAGTGGGTGTTTGACAAATTGGTATCAAAGCATGGTAACAACACTTGGCCTGCTTGGGCTCATGAATGAGTTGCACAGAAACTCCATTTGAAGTACTATTAAAAGGAGTAACCCTCTATCCTAACCCCTTTATCAAAATTCAGAGTTAAGAATGAAAATTCCTATTGTGTGTATGCATTTGAAAAAAAAAATGAATTATGCATTGGTTATAAATGAATATGAATATTGACTAACAACAAGTGTTTTTCCTGCACACAAGTGAACGATCAACCGCGGGAAAACTGCAGACGCATAGAATGGTGACGCACCATGAAGTGGGGGATGGCTCCCACAATAGAGACGAAGAGTCTGATGAAAGGAGAGCGGTAGAGACCCCTCCAGATCTAGCTAAGACTGTGAGGAGCCTCATGGTCGAACTACAGAGTTGTAAGGCCGACAACGAGAGGTTGATAAAAGAGCAAGAGAAGCAAACAGAAATTAATGAAGTCTTGCTGCAGAGTTTATCCAACATACAAAGACAATTGCAGAATGGACCTGACACTAGTCACACATACCAACGACAAACAAAGAAAAGTTGAAGTCCACCTGAGATACGGAAATGTGGTCTTTTAAGTGGCCACACTGGGAAGAGCACCTCAAGAAAGGTCCACCCCAGAGATAAGGGACAAGCATCGGACGATTCTTCTGGAAAGGAAACTGGTGACTCGAAGGGATCTTCTAGTAGCAGGACTAGTTCTTATTCCCGAAGAAAATGGAAGAAGTGAAATCATTCCAAAAGTCACAATCTCGAAGAATTCAAGAAGGCCAAACCACCCTCTTTAGATGGTGAAATAAAGAAGGGGGAGGAAGCAGAGGCTTGGCTGCTTGGACTAAAGAAGTATTTCAGAGTCCATGACTTCTCAAAAAACTTGAAGGCCCGAGTAGCCATTTTCAACTTGAATGGAAAGGCTTCCATTTGGTGGGAAGACCTTAAGAATGTAAAAGGGATTCACGAAGAGGACCTATCTTGGGAACGATTTGAGAAATATTTCAGGAAGAAGTATCTGTCGGAAAAGTATTTCGACGAAAAGACTAAAGAATTCTTTGAACTCAAGCCGAGGCAACCCACCATAGAGGAATATGCCAACAGATTCCTCGAGTTGTTTAGGTATGTACCCTATATAAAAGAAGAAAAGGAAAAGGTGCAATGATTCATCAGTGGACTACCTAAGGACTATCAGAACAGGATTGAGTTTGATGAGCCAAAGACCCTAGAAGACACTATCTGAAAGGCAAGATATTGTTATGAACAATTGGGGCATCAGACAGAACCTCGTGAAGGGTGCAAGCAGAAGAATAGGTCAGGATTCCAGAAAAAGGGGTTTAAATCCGCAAGATTTAAAAACTATAAAAATGACTCAAGGATGAGCTTCCCAACCCGAAGTGTAGACCAGCATAATTTTCCCTCCCAGGGCAGAAATAAACCTTCTGGATCTATCCTGGGAAAGATTGATAACCCAAAAAGAGAACCCTTGAAATGTTGGGGTTGTGGAGAAGAACATCTACTGAGGGATTGCCCGCACCAACATCAGAACAATCGAAGAATTTACAACGTTCAAGAAGCTACCACCATTAATGATGTGGCCAGGAGTGTGCCACAAATCTATGCAGCCTTGGATAATAAACAAGCTGACCACCAAGCTTCGGTGGTGGAGATGGAAGGTATGATCACCAACCATCTAGTGTCTATTCTAATTGACCCTGGTGCAAATTTGATAAGTGTAAATTACAGCCATATAAACACGTTAAGCCATGGTTGGTACAAGTAGCCACTGGCACTAAAATAAAGGTAGCGGAGGTCATACCAGCTTGCCAATTCACAATGGGTGAATTCCTCACCCAAGCAACCCTTAACATACTACCCATAGGGTCATATGACCTGTTGATTGGTATGGACTGGCTAGCCACAAATAAAGCCAGATTGGACTGTTACCATAAAACCTTAGAATGTATATGTGAAGAAGGAAGAAGGATAACCCTTCAAGGGATCCAAAAACCTGTCTCGATGAGATGAATATCAGTCGTTCAAATGAGAAAGTATTGCAAAAATGGATGTCCACTTTATGTGATACAGGTGTTGGAATCAGTTGAAGATGACAAACCAAGCCTCGAAGACCACCCCACACTAAGAGAATATAGAGATGTATTTCCGGAAGAGGCATTGGGTCTACCTCCAAGAAGAGACATTGACTTCTCGATAGAACTTGCACCAGGAGCGGTGCCAGTGTCTAGGACACCCTACAAGATGAGCGCACCTGAGCTAGTTGAGCTTAAATTACAACTAAAAGAAATGATGGACAAAGGCTATATCCGACCCAACGTGTCTCCATGGGGAGCACTAGTTTTTCTTGTAAGGAAGAAAGATGGTACCCTCCGACTGTGCATATATTATAGACAACTCAATAAGGTAACCATAAAGAACAAGTACCCCTTACCCAGAATTGATGACCTGTTTGATCAATTGGGAGGTGCTTCCATCTTCTCAAAGATTGACTTGATATCTGGATACCATCAAGTCCGAATCAAGGGTGAAGACATCCACAAAATTGCCTTCAAGACGAGATATGGTCACTATGAGTTTGTGGTAGAACCATTTGGATTAACCAATGCCCCTACCACTTTCATGTGCTTGATGAACAATGTGCTCAACAAATTCCTAGACAAATTTGTACTGGTTTTTATTGACGATATATTAATTTACTCCAAGAATAGAGAGGAACATGAGGAATATCTTAGACTTGTGCTTCAAGTGCTAAGAGAACATCAACTCTATGCCAAGTTTAGCAAGTGTGAGTTTTTCTAGAAGCAAATACATTACTTGGGCCATGTCATATCTGAAGAAGGAGTAGCAGTAGACCCTGACAAGATCAATTCTATCATGGAATGGCCTACCCCAAAGGATGTTTCAGATATCAGATCCTTCATAGGCTGTAATGATCCCAAGCCAAATCTTTTCTTGGAATCACTAACTACTACTGATCTATTGATGTGCAGGTATTTATTGAGTTATTAAGTGCATACAAGATTCATCAAGACATGAAGATCACAATATATTCAAGATGTACAAGCACAAGCAAAGATCTAACCTTTTTATTATGAGCAATGTAAGATCAATACAATAGATGGTCGATCTGGCATAAACCTCAGATGGTTGTACAAGCAATAGATATGAGCTACTACAAAATGCTCCCGACAATACAAAATAAGCCTCCAAAGGCTGGATATACAATGAAGACCGAATCAAGTAGATCTGAGAAGTACTAATGCTCAACCTCCAAGCTGGAAAGTGCCATGCCCTGCTAGAATGCTGAAGCCCTCAATAATTCGGCCCTGCTGCCAAAAGTGTCCAATCATCTCGAGAAATATGCCAAATGATAGATCGGGCAACTGTAAGGACAACCCAGATGTCCAAATTCCCAAATCCACTCTCAAACATTGTAGATCTTAATTCCTCCACAGAATGGTGCGCCCCACTGGATGACTGAAACCCTAGCTGGTTCAGCCCTGATGAAGGAGGCCTCCAAATGCTCTAAAAATCTCCAAGAATATAGACCGGGCTATGAGAATCTCGTGGGAGAAGTTTTAGACTCAGATCTCGAGTAGATCTCCCTAGATCTGAGTTTTACTGAATCACAGGACGTCCCCTATGGCTCCAAGACGTCCCAATCTGCAAACAAATGTAGAATGATGATAACCCTCTAGAAAATCCCTCAAAATGATGGTCCTGCCCCTGCAAACAAAACCCAACTGTCGGAATGGCTCCAGGCCCTCAGGATAAGTTGGATTGAACCTCCCTCTAGATGATGGTGTGCCCTTGCTAGAAACACAAGAACAGTACGACCTACTACCTTCTGAAGCATTAGATGGAGATGGCTGAGACTAGAATGGTGTGGAGGAGTCTTTCATCCCTGAGACCAAGCTGCGTAACAAGGTGAGTGGATATTTCACCACTGAGTTGCTCACAAGGGTTTGTACAGCAAAACCCCCAAACTGAATGCTCAAGAGAAATAGAAAATACTAATCCAAAACCAAAATGCCTAATAGGTGCGCCCCAGCCTCTTACTTATAATTTTTCCTTCGAATTCTCTGTTGAGTTAGGTTAACTCCCATGGTTAATCTTCTATTCTTTTGTTGAGTTATCTTTTACCCTTGATCCCTTTTCCTTTCTTAAGTCAACTTAAAAATATAACTTTAGCCTCCTTGACTTCCCCCTTCAGTGTAAGACTATGACCTAGTGGGGGTGCCCAGGCCACTGAGTCTCCACATCACCTCTCTAAGAGGTGGGGGACATTACAGTCTCCCCTGCTTGAAATTGCTTGTCCTCAAGCAATTCCAAACCTACTTCTCTTACCACATGTTCCTTCTCCCAAGTGGCATCCTCAATGGGTAAATCCTTCCACCTGATCAGGTACTCCTTGATGCTTTGGTTTCTGAGCTTCTTCTCTCGGACTTCTAGTACCTCCTTCGAAATCAAAACAAGTTGTCCCTCCTCATCCATGGGGGGTAATACCTCAATAGGCCTGATGTGTTGACTGAGGGATTTTTTAAGGCACGAGACATGAAAAACGTTGTGAATTTTGCTACCCTGTGGAAGCTTCAGCTCGTAAGCTACGACCCCTATCCTCCTACTAACTCTGTAGGGTCCAAAGAAACATGGTTGCAGTTTCTCCACTCCGCATCTTTTAATGGAAGCCTCCCTGTATGGTTGCAACCTAAAGTAGACTAAATCGCCAACCTCAAAAGTCCGGTCAACTCTGTGCTTGTCTGCTTGGACCTTCTGTTGGTTTTGTGCCTTCTGTAGATGATCCTTCAATTCCCTGAGAATGTATTGGCTCTGTTGTACCCAATCTTGCACCATGGGTTCCCTGTTGTCCCCAAAGGAAATATCCAAAAAGGAAATCAGATCATAGCTATATAAAGCTCTGAAGGGTGTCATGCCTATGGATACATGATGGGTGGTGTTGTAGAAATATTCTCCCAAGTGCAACCATCTGACCCATGCTTTCTGTTGTCCTGCTACATAATTTCTGAGGTAGCCTTCCACCCATTTTTTGACTATTTCAGTCTGACCGTCTGTCTAAGGATGATAACTAGTACTAGGAGTCAATGTCGTACCTACTAATCTGAACAACTCTTGGCAAAACGTACTCATGAATCTGTTGTCCCTGTCACTGATAATGGTCTTGGGTAGGCCGTGTAGTCTGAACACCTCTCTGAAAAATAATTCAGCCACATGTGTCGCGCTGAAGTCTGTGGCTATGGAAAATAAGTGCTCAAACTTCGTCAATCTGTCCACCACCACGAAAATGCAATCCTTCCCCTGTGATCTGGGAAAACCGGTGATGAAATCCATGGATATACTTTCCCACTTGTGTTCTAGAATGGGTAGGCGTTGCAACAATCCTGCAGGGTGCATGTGCTCATACTTGTTTTCTTGGCATGTGGTGCACTCTTTGACATGCTTAATCACATCCTCCTTGAGGCCTTTCCATGAAAACCTCTCTCTCACCTGCCTGTACGTCTTACTGATGCCCTGATGTCCTGCTACTGGTGAGTTATGACACACATGCAAGATCTTAGCTTTGAGAACTGATCTAGAAACTAAGAAGATTCGGCCTTTGTAATAAATGAGGTCCTTTATGACCCTGAAGTTGGCATCTTGTATTTTTCCGTCCAATAGTTGACAAGCGAACTGATCCTTTGTATATTCCACTATCAAGTAATCCTTCTAGTCAACTGACATACCGAACATGGCAAAAATGGATGGCCTCCTGGATAATGCATCGACTACTGCGTTGTTCTTCCCCTTGACAAATTCAATGTTGAAGTCGTAGGCCTGTATTTTTCTTACCCATTTATGTTGTCTTTCATTCAAATATTTCTACTCCAGTAGATATTTAAGACTGTTATGGTCTGATTTGACCACAAACCTTGCACCTACCAAATATTTCTTGAATTTGGCTAGTGCATGCATGATAGCCAACATTTCTTTGTCGTAAATGTTGTAAAGTAGTTCAGGACCTTCGAGTTTCCAACTTTCACAGGCAACGGGGTGCCTATTCTGCATCAACATGGCCCCTATACCTTCCCCCGATGCATCACACTCCAAGGTGAAGCGTATGCTGAAATATGGGAGAGCTAGAACTGGACAGGTACTCATGAATTCTTTCATTTTCTCCATCATGGCTTGGGCCTCATCACTCCATTTGAAGGACCCATTTTTGGTTAGGTCAGTCAAGGGTGCACACAGTTGAGAGAACCCTTTAACAAATTTCCTGTAGTATGTGCATAGGCCCAGGAATCCCCTCAGTTTCGTGAGTGTCTTCGGAGTAGGCCATTCCCTAATGGCTGTTATTTTCTCCTGGTGTACCTGTACTCCTTTTACCCCTATGATGTGTCCCAAGTAGAGTACCTCTATCATCCCAAACTCACACTTGGATTCCTTGGCGTATAGTGACTATTCTTCCATGATTGACATGATTTGGTCCACATGTCGAAGGTGTTCCTCCCAGGTTTTGTTGTAAATGAGTAAGTCTTCAGAAAAAGTCGGAAGAACCACAGTGTTTATGACATCATGTCGTCGACGTTTCGGATCCATAACAGGATCCATCATCAGGACAAAAAAGTCTGAGAAAAATAGTAAGAGAAGAGCCTTTATTAAATAGTGAGGAGGCGGGTGAAAAACCTACGGTTGGCTGAGTGAAACCCTCGTTTTTAGGAGAAATTTAGGGTTGACCAGAGGTTTTAGTAAAAAATATAATAATTTTATGTTGATTAAGGGCTAAGTTAAATTAATGAGGAAACCCTAGTATCAAGGAAGTTCAAATAATATTAGTTTTGTCAATATTAAAGTTAAGTTAATTATAGGTTAGAATAATAAGGTAAACCCTAGGTTTAAGGAAGTTAGTGTTATTTAATATTAATCTAAGTTAGTTTGATTAATTAAAGCTAATTATAAGTTCAAATTATTGATAATACATTAATTTAGGGTCAAAAGGCTAAATTTATGGTATATGGTGTTAATCATATTACTATTAATATATGTTAATTATGGGTTGAAATAAGGTTAATAAAATAGGCTAAAATTAATGCTAAATTGTTTCAAGTTCAAAAAAGGCTAAATTTAGGGTTGACTGTATGGTGAGAAAGGTTTTATTAAGGTTACGTTAGTTTAATATTAAAAAGGTAATAATAATAATGTTATTCAAGTAAGTCAGGGGGATTATTAGGTTTAAGGTCGGTTTAAGTTCAAAAGAGGGTGTTAATCATATTATTGTAGGTTAATGTTATTAATAGGTTTTAAAAACAAAATACTGGTAGAAGATTATACGCAGAAATCACTTAGGTTTAAGGTTATGTTAGTCTAATAGTAGAGGGGTGATAATAATAATGTTATTAAAGTCAGTCAAAGGGATTATTAGGTTTAAGGTCGGTTTAGGAGATTAGGTTAAGTCAAGAAAAGTAGGGTGATAATCATACTAAAACGTGTTAATAAAAAGTTGGCATTAATACTCTTAATATTCTTGTTTATTAAAGGTTTTATTAATATCATAAGTCATCAAAGAATACCAACAAGTGTTTCCTCAGCTGTTTGTTGAACACATGGTTCATGCAGGACTGGAATGTGGCTGGGGCATTGGTTAACCCAAAGGGCATTACCAAAAACTCGTAATGTCCGTAGTGACACCTAAAGGATATTTTTGAGATGTCCTCCTCCCTCATGTTGATTTGATGGTAGCTCGAACGGAAATCATTTTTTGTGAAATAGATAGCTCCATGCAGGTCATCCAACAACTCATCAATCATGGGTATGGGGTACCTGTTTTTGATCGTCTTTTTATTCAAAGCCTAGAAGTCAATGCACATTATCATCGTTCAGTCCTTTTTCTTAACCAAGACTACTGAAGAAGTGAACGAGCTTGAACTCGGCCTGATGTGTCCCATGTCTAGAAGCTCTTTGATGGCCTTCTCTATCTCATCTTTATACTTCTTGGGATGCCTATAGGCTGTGGTGATAACTGGTTTAGCCCCTGCTTCTAGCTCAAAATGTGCTCGAACCCCCTGTCTAGTGGCACACCCGGAGGAATCGGCCCAAACACCTTGTGGTGCCTGTCAAGGATCTTTTTAATCTCCGGAGCATAGTGCACCTTTCCCTTCTCGTCCACTCGTGTTGAGACTTTACATTCTGCTGTGTATACAATTTCTTTCCTTCTGAAGATGGCGTCCATCCTCTTGGACGTGACCACTCTGGCGGAGTTACCTGTCATGCCTATGAGCACAACCTTTCATCCTCCTTCCTCTACAAAGGACATTTCCATGGTCTTGTAATTGGTGGTGATGGGACCTAAAGTGTTGAGCCACTTCACCCCTAGGATGATGTTGGTATCGGGAAGATCCATCACATACACATCCTGAACTAACTCATGCCTTCCTAAGGTGAGTTTCATACCTGGTATGTATCTGTCACAGGGCATAGTACTCTCACCTGCTACCTCTACTTTGAACCCTTCAAACTCTACTGTAGGTATGTGCCTCCTCTTTAGTAATGCCTCATCAATGAAATTGTTGGAAGCTCCTCCATCAATCAGAACCGAGACTCTTTGTCCCTGTAAGACCCCTCTCATCCTGAAGGTGTTGAACTTGGGTACCTCGCTGATAGATGCCAAGGTAGCCTTCTCTCCAGTCGCACAGTCAAGTTCTGGAACCTCCTCTTCTCCTATCTCTGCAGTTTCGACCTCAATGCTTTGTATCTTACCATACTCTTCCTCCTCTTCATTGTTCGAGGTAACTTCTATATAGTGAACCTGGCCACGTCCCATGCACTTATGTGACGGATTCCATGGTTCTTTGCAAGTGAAGCAGAGTTTCTTTCTCCTCAGTTCCCTTCTGGCGTTGTCATCTATCCTACCATGGCTCCTGTCAAATCCCTTTGGGCCACGTCCCCCCTGATTCATTGGAGGTCTTTGATCTCTTCCTCCACTGTTAAGAGGTGGTCTGGGTATGAATCTAGGCTTCGCAGCTGGCCCCAAATCCCTCACCTTCCAAATGACCTCATGTAGGTTGTGGAGTTTAAAGGCCTTTACCCAACCCTTCAAGGGTTCCATCAACCCTTCTGTGAAAAGCATCATGGGCCTTGTTGGGGACATATCATGTACCGTAACTTCCAATCTCTGAAATTCATCAATATACACTTCAACCGTACCTGTTTGTTTGAGTTGGGTAAGCTCCTAGAAATGTAGCTCAGGATCTCCTTGGTCAAATCTATCAATGAGCCTCTGAGTGAACTCTATATAGGATACAATCTGATTGTGGCCGAGTGTGGTGAGTCCATGATACCACCAGTCATGAGCCTTTCCATCTAGGTACATAGTGGCGAATTTGATGGCCTCCATCTCTCTCATGGGGTTGAGTTGCAGGTAAGTATCCAACTTTTGTACCCAAGATTGAGTTGTCATCTTGGCTGTACCATCAAAGTATGGAATTTCTATTTTTCCCGCTCTTCGTTCAAACTCAAAATTTCCCTTGTTGTTCGTCCTGGGTTGATTTCTGAACTTGAGTTGACAATACTGGTCTAGGGATATATGTTTTTGGATCTTCATATCCAAACTGTAGTATTCATTGGTACTGCTCACCAATTGTCCCACAAAATCTTCAACCAATTCCTGTTTCCCTAGATCATCTGAGAATGTGGGCATATACGGTCTCGAGTTGGCTCTCCCACTCATATGTCGGCCAAGATGTTCATCTGTGAATGTGGGTATGTATCTCCTCGAATTGATCTTGCTACCCATTTGACCCTGGAGTGTGTCTCCTTCCAAACTCCCCTCGGATCTGGAAGCTTTCTCTTGATTATGTCTGATCTCCTCATGGATCCCACTAGATCCACCGGCCTCCTTATGCCCATAAGTATTAGGGTCTTTCCCCTTATGTGCCATTTCCATTAGAAATGCAGTTAGCTTGGATTGGTTCATGTTCATTATCCGCAGGTTCTCATCAAATTTCTTCAATGTTTCAGAAAGATCAGCCTGTCCCTTCCTGTTGGTTTCATGGTATTCGTCCAAATATCGGACCAAAGCGCTTTCCGTGTGGTTGACGGATTGTTGGAACTTGTTAAATTCCGCTGCTACGAGAGTCAAGTCTACAGCTTCATGGTCATCTCCAGATCCCTCCATCTCGGCCTCTGTTTCACTATTGGGTTTCTTCCTTCGACCCATGAAGATACCACTGTACCTTTGCATGCGCCGATCCTTCCATAGGTTTGGAGGATCGAAGCTCTGATACCACCGTAATGATCCCAAGCCAAATATTTTCTTGGAATCACTAACTACTACTGATCTATTGATGTGCAGGTATTTATTGAGTTATTAAGTGCATACAA
This sequence comes from Picea engelmannii, assembly GCA_009831015.1. Classification (NCBI taxonomy): domain Eukaryota; kingdom Viridiplantae; phylum Streptophyta; class Pinopsida; order Pinales; family Pinaceae; genus Picea; species Picea engelmannii. Next base: position 96,029 of record ML790281.1, on the reverse strand, counting down.
GATTCATCAACACATGAAGATCACAATATATTCAAGATGTAGAAGCACAAGCAAAGATCTGACCTTTTTATTATGAGCAATGTAAGATCAATACAATAGATGGACGATCTGGCATAAAGCTCAGATGGTCATACAAGCAATAGATATGAGCTGCTACAAAATGCTCCCGACAATACAAAATAAGACTCCAAAGGCTGGATATACAATGAAGACTGAATCAAGTAGATCTGAGAAGTACTAATGCTCAACCTCCAAGCTGGAAAGTGCCACGCCCTGCTCGAATGTTGAAGCCCTCAATAATTCGGCCCTGCTACCAAAAGTGTCCAATCATCCCGAGAAATATGCCAAATGATATATCGGGCAGCTGTAAGGACAACCCAGATGTCCAAATTCCCAAATCCACTCTCAAACCCTGTAGATCTGAATTCCTCCATGGAATGGTGCGCCCCACTGGATGACTGAAACCCTAGCTGGTTCATCCCTGATGAAGGAGGCCTCCAAATGCTCTGAAACTCTCCAAGAATATAGATCGGGCTATGAGAATCTCATGGGAGAAGTTTCAGACTTAGATCTCAAGCAAATCTCACTAGATCTGAGTTTTACTGAATCACAGGATGTCCCCTATGGCTCCAAGACATCCCAATCTGCAGAAAAATGTAGAATGATGATAACCCTCCAGAAAATCCCTCAAGTTGATGGTCCTGCCCCTGCAAACAAAACCCAACTATCGGAATGTCCCCAGGCCCTTAGGATAAGTTGGATCAAACCTCCCTCTAGATGATGGTGCGCCCTTGCTAGAAACACAAGAACAATATGGCCTGCTACCTTCTGAAGTCCTAGATGGAGATGATTGATACTAGAAAGGTGTGGAGGAGTCTTTCATCCCCAAGACCAAGCTATGGACCAAGGTGAGTGGATATTTCACCACTGAGTTGCTCACAAGGGTTTGTACAGCAAAACCCCCAAACTGAATGCTCAAGAGCAATAGCAAATGCTAATCCAAAACCAGAATGCATAATAGGTGCACCCCAGCCTCTTACTTATACTTTTTCCTTCTAATTCTCTATTGAGTTAGGTTAACTCCCAGGGTTAATCTTCTATTCTTCTGTTGAGTTATCTTTTACCCTTAATAACTTTTCCTTTCTTAAGTCAACTTAAAAATATAACTTTAGCCTCCTTGACTTCCCCCTTCAGTGTAAGACTATGACCTAGTGGGGGTGCCCAGGCCACTGAGTCTCCACATCACCTCTCTAAGAGGTGGGGGACATTACATAGGCTTAGCAGGATACTATAAGAGATTTATAAAAGGATTCTCCAAGATTGGTTTCCAATCACTGCCCTCCAGAAGAAGGAAGATAAATTCACGTGGACACAAGAATGTGAAGAAAGATTTCAATTCCTAAAACATCTACTGACCCACGCACCCATGTTGAATATCGTCAATCTCGAAGCTGACTTCCTCGTGTGCACAGATGCCTGTAAGGAAGGGCTCAGAGGAGTCCTTATGCAAGGAGGAAGTGTAGTCTACTATGAATTCTGAAAATTGAATGAGCACGAAGTCAACTATGTGATCCATGATCTAGAACTAGCCGCCATAGTGCACGCCTTAAAAATGTGGAGGCCTTACCTCCTGGGAAGGAAATTTGTACTTATGACAGACCACTGTGGATTGTGATATCTATTTGACCAACCAAAACTCAATGCTAGACAAGCTAGGTGGATGGCCCTTCTTAGTGAGTTTGATTTAAAAATCAAACATATCAAGGGAAAGGAAAATAAGGTGGCCAATGCCCTTAGCAGAAGTATGAAAACAATTCACCTGACAACAGTGAGCACCTGCGAGACGAATATCAAGGAAAGAGTCAGGAATGCATAAGAAACAAACACATTCTTCCAGACTGTGGCCTCGTACCTGGAGCAAGAACCCACAGGAATAAAGTATGAAAGCTACCGGAGGATAGATGGAGGTCTGCTAACTTACAAAAACAGATTGTATATTTTAGATTGTGATGACTTGAAGAGGTTCATAATGGATGAACTATATAAAAGACCATATATTGGTCATCCAGGATACCAGAAGATGATCACAACCACCAGGAAACAATTCTATTGGCCTGGATTGAAGAAAGACATAGCTGAGTACTTAGCCAAATGCATAGAATGCCAACAGGTTAAAGCAGAACACCGACACCCAGCAGGATTATTACAACCTCTACCAATCCTGAAATGGAAATGGGAGACCATCTCCATGGATTTCATCACCGGATTACCATCATCGATTAAACAAAATGACTCCATCATGGTAGTGGTGGATAAACTGAGCAAGTCCGCTCATTTTATCCCCATCAAGTCGAATTGCAAGGCAACATACGTCACCAACATATTCATGAAGGAGATATTTAGACTACATGGTATACCTAAAGAGATCGTGTCTGGCAGAGACACGAAATTTACTTCCAACTTTTGGAAATCCTTGATGGTTGGTCTGGAGACCAAATTACTATTTAGCACAACCTATAATACTCAAACCGATGGATAGACAGAAAGAGTGAATCAAATATTAGAAGACATGATAAGGATGCATGTAATGCATCAACCCAAAAAGTGGGAAGATTTCCTGCCACTGGTGGAATTCGCCTACAACAATGGCTACCAAGAATCCCTGAAGATGAGCCCTTTCAAAGTCCTCTATGGTAGACCGTGAAACACTCCAGTGAGTTGGAGTAATCCCGTAAACAGAATTACTATTGGACTCGACATGTTGAAATAAATGGAACAACAAGTGACTCAGATAAAACAAAATCTAAAGGTCACTCAGAACAGACAGAAAAGTTACGCTTACCGAAAAAGAACTCCAAGAGAATTCAAGATGGGAAACCACATATATCTCAGAGTTAGGCCCAGGAAGAGCTTCCTGAGGATGGGATCTTGTGCCAAGTTGGCACCTCAGTATTGTGGACCCTTTGAAGTTCTAGATAGAGTGGGCCCTATAGCCTATAGACTAGCACTTCCTCCCACAGTAAAAACACATAATGTTTTCCATGTTTCATTATTGAAGAAATATGTACATGATTCTAATCATATAATTGACTGGTCTGTGATCCAGGTGGAACCAGAGGGAGAATTCCTGCCAGAACCTCAATGCATACTGGACAGAAAGGAAACCCCACTCAGGAACTGAACCATTGCACAGGTCAAGGTGCAGTGGAAACATTTTGGCCTAGATGAGGCTACGTGGGAAATGGAAGATGCCATGAAATAGGCATATCCGATTTTGTTTACTTCTGAACATATATGTCATATTGATAGATATAACATCGAGGACAATGTTCCTTTAAGGGGGAGGGAATTGTAACACTCTGTTTCCCCCAGTCTGTAAAAATAACTATATTGGCCAAGAACTATGGCAAACTCAAAGATGTGAATGTTTGATTTGAAAAACCTTTGTATAAAAGGTCGATGAATGTAAATTATGTTATCAATATGTGTTGCATGACTGCTGGGAGAGGGATGTGCTAAAAGAGACCACGATGGCTAATGAGAGGTGGTGGAAGGGACCTGGAATGGTTGCGTTAACTTCCATCGAGCCAGTACCGTACTGGTTTATACTTGCTCAAAAACCAAAGCATCTCTCTGATCCTGGAATGGATTTCCCGTCAGTTTGGTAGGTGGGGAGGTTCCTCAAGAGTTAATGAGGGGATGGGGGTGAGCCGCCCATCCGTGAAAGCCCTCATACCTGACCACGAACGATGAAATTCGCGCCACATGCAACCTTGCAAACAAGATTGGCAAGAGAGGAAATGTGGTAAAGGAGAGAAGAACGTGCGCGATGGGGATCACAGAAGAGAACTGGAGAAAACCCTGGAAACGCAGGGAGTTCTGAATATTAGGAGAAGGAGAGTAAACTTCGTCCTGGATTATTTTTCTGTATCAGGAGAAGGAGAGTAACCTTCATCCTTGACTTCCGTTGAGTTGGAAGTAGGAGACTGAACCTCAAATCATCGTGGTCTAGCTCGGGGATGGCTAGTGGTAAATCTGGTTGGAGTAACTGAGCCTATGGTTGGGTGGAAACGAGCACCCCTCTCAGCAGTTGCATCACGCTTGGTATATCTGATAAGTGTTTTATACCTTGTATTTCGAACTGAATATCATGAATACATGCTTATGTTTATATGCCCATAATAATTTCTGTGTAGAATGATTGCCTGGTGTTTTAGAATGGAAATAATGGATGCATGTGTTTACTTACATGCCATAGTCGATTTCTTTACAAAGGATTAAGTTTGGGGCATGATTTCTCTCCACTGAGAATCGTCTTGCTTGCTTGACTCTCGTAACGTTCTAGGAAGGCTCCTCGAGAGTACTCTTCCCCGGGGATTACCCCATAAACCTTGGAACCGTGCTGAACCTTTACCTAGAGACTCGACTAAGATCAGGGACGATTCCCCAAGAACCCTCTGAAGGATTCATGCGATCTGAACCTGGAAACCTTATGCAAGAAAGAGTAGCTCTCTAAGGTCTCAGAGTCGTGGGAGTTTGAAGCCCCGAGAGGTTGAATTTCGTGATTCAAGCTCAGAAGGGATAGTGAGTCCAATTATATAAAGAGAGAATACCCTATCATTTGGTAGACGAACGGTTGGAATCCTTTCAGAAATACCTCAGATCTGTCAAGACCGATGGATCTAGAGAAGGAGCGTAGGCGTTAACACCTCGACCCTTTTCAGCCTTCGCAAGTAGCGATGGGATCCAGGACCGTAGATCCAAGGATCTGACGGAGCTCTATTGACCGTCGATCTTAGCCTTTGCACCGATAGGAGGGAAACATTTCACTGACTCGTGACTTGGGGTGGTCAAGGGTATAATTTCACGAACTCGTGATTCACGAGATCGCGACGTGATCGTGGTCATTGGATCTAGGCCACGGGAGAACCATGGGATCAGAACTTTCATGGTCATCGCCTATCGGGGGTTCAGAACTTGAGAGAGTTTCTTTTCAACTATACAAGTCGTGAAGTGTCGAGCACCGAGGGATCATGCAAACACGTGGCCCATCCGTAAGTGGGGACCGCATGGTTGATAGGTGGCATAACAACAAGCGCCCAGAGGAAGGTGGAATCGGGTGATCGGTGGTGGACACTTGTAGCATGGGAAAGAGTCAATCCATTTTTGACTTATCGTGGCTCGGGGTTTCACAGGATGAAGAAGTTGCACCTTGATCGCTAAGGCTGCGAAACGTCAAGAACCGAGGGCACGTGCGACGGGCGGCGACGACACAACTCATGAGCATAGTACAACGAAGGAGACAAGTGGCGTGTGCGCATCGCTTTGGCAGAGTCCACGTAAAGTTGATCTCTTGCGTCTCGGGGATTCTCAAAGGAGGAGCACGAGGGCTCAATACCTCAACTAGTGAAATTGAGAGTGGTGTTGGTGTTTGGCCTAGCCTATGGTTACATGTAGTAGGCATTAGTGACGAGGGAGCCATACCAGTATCGTATCTTAGGTATCGGTGTTTAGAGAAAGAGGAGTCGAGAGTCTTGACTCCCAAATAGCGAGTTGCGAAAGGCGCTTGCGCTAAGGCCAGGTTGTGGTCATTTGGAGGAGGATAAGGGAAGGGAGGGTCTGTGCTAGGCCCCATAGAAGCCTCGGGGATTTTTTCCCTCGAAGAAAAAGGATGAAAAAGCTAGGTTGTCGTAGTGGGTGTTTGACAAAAATAGACTTGAGTCATCATATTTGATTATCTCTAGTTTGATTTTTCCTTTTTTCTTTTACACGGTTAAACACACTAAACAGTCTAAGTCTTCATATCTGATTTGGTAGAGTAGGAATGCCATAGATCCAGTGTGTCAATATAGAAAAATTGTCCAACTTAATATCGGTATCAATGTAATCATTTCCACATAATTTAGTTGATCTTTTGTTTTAACTTTAGTCGATGTGGTTCAAAAGTTCCACAACTTTGTTTGAGAACTTCTCATCTACTCGCTCATCAACGTTTCAAGATTTTACTGCAACGAGTTTGAATAGAAATTTAATTTTTAGCCAGAATGGAAAGGGCTTCATTTTTTTCTCTGTAGGGAGTAAGGATAACGTCAACAAAAATATCCTCTTAATATTTCCCACAAAAAAATCTTGGAGAATTCAGTGGACCGGAAACCCTAAAACTACAGGAGAGTTGAGTGAGTTTAGGATCCTTTGTTTCAAGAAAAAAGGAATCCTATCTTCTTACTCTTCAAAGAATTCTTATTCGATCTTCCCAACTCTGCCCTGCCATAAAAATCTCTCACTAGGTTTCGGTGAAATTCGTATTGGTTTGCTCTCACGAGGTTTGGGTGAATGAATCAATTCTCTCAACTTAGTTTCTTAACTTAGATAAGTAGATTATTAAAATTGTTCAAGTCCTTCCATGGAATAAATTTATAAAGGGATGACTCTTCAGAATCACTATTAAGCTTTATAAATTTCAAGAATCACGATTACGCTGAATATGAAACTCAAGCTTTAGGATTGAAGATTCAACATTGAGTTTTATAGAATTGGGCCAGGAATTTGAATTTTATAAATTGAGTTTTGAGTCTCGAGTTTCGAATCTGGTCAAACCACTTGAATCTCGTTTTGAATTTTAAAATGCTCGAAAGAAGCAATAGACCATTTTTCATTGGCGTGGGCCTTTTTCAACTTGTCCACTCTGTTTAATGGCATTCACAGTTTCTATGCAAGTCTAATTTTAAACTATTGTGCAGGCCTAATTTTAAACTATTGTGCAGGTCTAATTGTATGAGTACATACCTGTTCCCGAAAAGGTCGTGGAGCTTGATAATCAAATGCTCCTCTTCAAGACTGATGTTGTTGCATTTGAGATTAGGGCCGAGATACTTAAGAGACCTGCACAATAAATACATTAGGAAAACATTAGCGTGCAAGCGGCTGTCTCTAATTCGTGCATGTGCCTGTCTCTAATTCGTGCATGTGCCTGTCTATAAATTTAAAAAACTATAATTCTTACATACCGATTGATTTGGCCAGAAAGTTCTAGCACCCATCCCCAGTGTAAAGAATAATACTTATTTTGTCTACAAACGCTCACCTCAGAGAATGCATATGGGTGGCTCAGAGAATGCGTGGCGTTTCAGGTCATGCAGATCGTGGCATGAGAGGAAACTGTAATTCATGCATCCGGCTGTCCGTAAAGCGCCCATCCCCTGTGTAAACAATAACACTTGTTTTGCCTGCATGTGGCTATGTCTAAATTTAATAAAAAACTTAAATTCGCAAACGCTCACAGAATGCATGGCTTAATGCGTGGCGGTTCAGGTCCTGGCATGAGAGGGTGGTTCAAGGTCGTGGCATCAGAGGGAGGGAGGTAATGCGTGGAGGTCATGGGATCAGAAACGAATGGTGATCCAACATAAAACACGTGGAGTGATATAAACGTGGCATGCATACATATTAATCATTTTTAATCATTTAAACGTGTCAATTATATTCTTAATCATTCGAACGTGTCAATTATATTTGCTAACAATAATTTTTTTAATATGATTAGGTAAATGTAAAAAAGTAAACATGTTAATGAAAGCCTTAATAAATGCAAGGAAGTTATGAGCAATAAATATGGCTCATTGATTTTGGAGGACGACTAAGAATATGCCAGCATCTTGAATGCATAGCCATCAGATTAGGGTTTAAAGTTAAATAAGGTTAAAAGATCATTAATTGTGCCCATTACCAATAGGTGTACCCTATCCACGTAATAAAATGAAGGTAGAAGGGTCAGATGAAATTATCTTCCCTGTAAGAACATCGTAAACACTCATCGCGAGCTCTGCACTACAGATTCGGAGCTTCCGCTGAAACAGTTCTATTGAAAATGGTTAAAAAAATAGTTATTTTTATTTCTCTAAGTCTAGGCTTTATGAATGAGTTCATTGAATTAGTCAGTGAAGGTCTATCACGTTAGACCACTTATAACCAGGGAATATATGGATCTGGTTTGGAACAGTGGGGGCGGGGAGATGTGGATCATAGATTTGTTTCATTAGTTTTATTGTGTAATGAGAAATAGGGAATGAACAGGCGAAACCCCGAGAGCCGCAGATGCACATAACCAACCTACTATTAAATGAACGCAGTGAACGCCGAGAGCCACATATGCACATGAGCAACCTCAAATTAAATGAAAATATCTTGTAAAAGGCTAGGCTAAACCTAATGGCGTTACAATATCCCCAACTACTTGGCAGGTTGCGAATTGGAACTGGAACGCCATCCAAAATGCCAACAGGCCATACTCCACTGCTGCTTATACATGGCAAGCAGACTGGTTAAAGACCAATCCTATTAATTCATGTTAATCAGGCATCTTAATGACTAACTGACATGGAATTACATCCACAAGGGTTATGATATTAAATCATCTTTAATTTAGTAGACACTAGGAAGAATATCCCTATCTCATTAAGTTTGGTCCATAGATTGCATATTTGTACTTAAAAGGATGATTAATCTAGAAGTTTTCAACATTAAACCTAGTCCATACCTTACATATTCATACTTAAAAGGATGATTTGGAAGTTTTCATAAGGTTTAATGAAATGAAATCCTTTGTTAAAACAAAATTTTTAAATTAAAAAAATAAATAGTATTAAATGATTCATAAACACTGAGAACAAAGAATATTATAATTTCATGAATTGAAGTAAATTTGAGATTAGAAATATTTGAAAATGAGATAGATGAATTAAAATAGAGTTGGAATTTGAAAAAACGGTTCTTTAAATTTAATGGTTTTGACAACTCTATTATGTTGAAATTATTAAGACAACTGAGAGGGGGGGGGAATCAGTTGTTATTATGCTTAAACAATTTTAAGTCTATTAAAACATTCTTAATCTTTCTTCAAGTGATCATCAATATTATACAACATATGGACAACATAAATAATGAGCATCAGTCACACATAAGATATACACAGAGACAGATTTTCATGAGGAAACCCATAAAGGAAGAAAACCTCTTCTTCCTCGAAATGATAGGCAGTCTTTTAAGTTCTGTACATCATCTATAATTGAGAACCAACTCATTGTGAGGCTACTACCTCTGTTTTACAAGCTCCAACTTGTTTGAGAGCACCAACTCTCTAGTTTCTCTAGTGCCCACTATAAGGAAGCACCAACTCCCTGAGTGTTCCAGGAACGATTGGATGAAAGCACCTACTCCTACTTATACAAGCACCAACTTGTTTGAGAGCACCAACTCTCTGGTTTCTCTAGCACCCACTAGAAGGAAGCACCAACTCCCTGAGTGTTCCAGCACCAACTGGATGGAAGCACCAACTTCTAGTTACACAGGCTCCAACCTGTATAATAGAGAACACTTGTTCTCCCTTGCACCACCCTGCCACCCTGGTTTCTCTAGTTGCAACCAGATGGAAGCTACAACTCCCTGTGTTCAAGCACCCACTTGAACCTCTGAGGACAACAGTCCTCCCTAGCACCTTCCAACCACCCTAATTATGAAGTTTTATATATATAAATTTATCACAGTGATACAATATTTATCAATGGCTTACCGGTCTCATCATTGTTCTACTACACTGCTCTACTCTACCTGCATCAGTGTCTTCCTGCACACCTTCCTTACGCTTTATGTTCTTCTGCCTTTTATGCTCTGTGCACCATGTCCCTTCTATGCACCATTCATCTTCTGTTCATTTTAGCTGATGCACTCTGCCTCCATCTACACACCTGAATCACTCTCAACAACACCCAATATCTTTTATGTTCTGCGTTTTTATTCTCTCTGTGCATCTTCTGCATCCTCTATTCACAATGCTTCTACATGCTCTCTCCATGTCGTGTTCTCTTCCTGATCATCATTGAAACTCTTTATCTTCTCTGGTAGTTAAACCCATGCGTCCATCATCACTGGGTGTTATGCCAAGATTCCTTAGCCTCTCCAGCAGTCGAGACTCATCGTCTTCTCTTTTACAGTCGAGCTCATCCCCTCTGTTGCAGTTCCAGGCTCCAACGATCTTACATCTGTCAATAACCTCTATGAATAGTCTCCATGCCACTGGAAGATGCCTTTAGACTCTTCATCTTCTCTGGCGATCACCCTGAAGTCTCTTTGAGTCCTCCAGTAGAAACCATCAGTCGTTTCTCGCAGTTACACTGTGAACCTCCAAGAAAACGCATCATCAACTGAATCACCAACCATCCAAGAGTCATGATTCAGTTCTGGTAATTGAATCGTAACTGGTCGATTAACTGTGAGGAGCAACAGTAGCCCTTTCGATCAGATTTCCAAGTATCCAACACCGTTGGATTACAAGCATAGGGTCTCGCGTTGATTTCGCCATTTCGCATTTCGGCATTTCGGCATTCCTGTGGTGAAGAGTCTTGAATCTTCATGTTACGATCACTGAAAATGAGCTTAACTTAGTGCTAGCTCCTCCCTCTCACATGAACACTAACGGTGACCACAACCTACACCAAAAGGTGTTTTTCACATTTCGACATTTCGGCATTTCGGCATTCCTGTGGTGAAGTGTTTCAACAGTGCAACTCCCGGTATATGAAACTTAGAAATGGAGTCATATCAATGGTCTGGTATTTCGGCATTTCTTATTTTAGCATTTCGGCATTTTTGTGATGAAGTGTTTCGACACTTCCAACTCCCGGTATCCGAAACTTCGAAATGGACTCAGATCAACGATCGAGTATTTCAGCGTTTCGACATTTCTGTGATGAAGTGTTTCTACACTTCCAACTCCCGGTATCCGAAACTATGAAATGGAGTCAGATCAACGGTCCGGTATTTTGACGTTTCACATTTCAGCATTTCGGCATTTTTGTGATGAAGTGTTTCGACACTTCCAACTCCCGGTATCCGAAACTCCGAAATAGAGTTTAGCTTCTGATACCTGAAATGGAGTTTAGCTTCTGATCTTTCCATGCGATCATCATTGTGCTGTTGCTCGTGATATTTTCCATCAATGACAAACACGCATACTCTGCCTCTGTGAGTTTAGATTCTAATCTTGCCATGTGATCATCGTTGTGCTGTTGGTCATTATATTTGCCATCAATGACAAACACACATACTCTGCCTCTGTCTGAAAACATGCCAACAATATCCCCCTTTGGCATTGATGGAAAACCCTTGAAGAACATTCAATTATACCACTATAGCATCTTTGAAATTACCACACTTTCTCCCCCTTTGACATCAATGTCAAAGAAGAGACACTCTCCCCCTTAGCTATTGCAGTACATACTCCCCCTGTCAACTATGAGCAGCTTAGAAATACAACAGATATTCAATAAGTAATCCCCCTGACCAGGTGAACAGATTAGATGAAGGAATTTATAACCCCCAACTTTTGACGAAGATATCCAAAAGGGGTCGCTGCTAACGACTTAGTAAATATATTAGCTATCTGTTCTATGGAAGGAATATAATTCACCTGAACAATTTTGTTTGTAACTTGTTCTCTGAGAAAATGGTATTTTATTGGTATGTGCTTAGATTTTGAATGAAGTACAAGATTCTTAGAGAGACTGATGACACTGGTGTTATCACAGTGAAGTGGAATGGGATTAGTGTAAGTTACCTTCAAATCTGCAAGAGTTTGTATCATCCATAAAATCTGAGTGCAACAAGTAGCAACAACAATGTACTCTGCTTTTGTAGTTGATAAGGAAATAAATCCTTGCTTTTTACTAATCCATGCTACTAATGAGTCACCCAGGAAGAATGCTCCTCCATTGGTGCTTTTTCTCTCATCAACACAGTTTGCCCAATCTGCGTCTGAATAAGCAGTTAACTAAAATTTTTGATTTCTGGGATACCACAGACCATAAGTCATTGTTCCCTTCAAGTATTTGAATATCCTTGTGACAACTACCAAGTGACTTTGTTTATGAGCTGACTGATAACGACCTATCATTCCAACAACTTGCATTATATCAAGACGAGATGCTGTGATGTACAGAAGACTGCCTATCATAGAGCGATATGTCCTTTAATCAACATCCAATGAAATATCATCTTTACTGAGCTTGCAACCAACCACCATAGGTGTGCTAACAAAAGAGGAATCTTCCATATGAAATTTCTTCAACATCTCTTTCAAATATTTCTCTTGAGAGATAAATATTCCTGCAGAACTCTGATTTACTTGTAAACCAAGAAAATATGATAGTTCTCCTATCATGGACATCTAAAATTTTGTTTTCATAGAGTTAGCAAACCACTAGACAAATGATTCATTAGTGTAGCCAAAAATAATATCATCTACATAAACCAAAACAACTAGTAAATTATCACTTTCAGACTTAATGTAGAGATTGTTGTCAACAATACCTTTCTTGAACCCTTTGTCTTGTAAAAATTTGTCCAGTCTATAATACCAAGCTCGTGGTGCTTGTTTCAGTCCATATAAGGCCTTCTTTAGATTACAAACATAATTAGGGTTATCTGTCAATGAGAATCCTTCAACTTGCTCCATATATACTTCTTCCTCTAGATCTCCATTGTTGGACAACTGAGAGGGGGGGGGGTGAATCAGTTGTTACCGAGCTTAAACAATTATACTCATTTTAAATTCATTACAGAACTCTCAATGATGATCACAATAATGAAGGGAAGTAAGAAATAAAACATTCAACATCTTTCACACATAAGAAATATACAGAGACAGATATTTCCTGAGGAAACCCATAAAGGGTAAAAACCTCTTCTTCTTGGTATGATAAGTAATCTTTACATTATGTACATTATCATACATATGAGATCCAACTCATTGTGAGGCTACAACCTTTGTTTTGCAAGATGCAACTTGCTGAGAGCACCAACTCTCTGTTTTCTGTAGCACCTACTAGAAGGAAGCACCAACTCCCTTGTTTCTCTAGCACCCACTAGAAGGAAGCACCAACTCCCTGGTTTTTCTAGCACCCACTAGAAGGAAGCAACAACTCCCTAAGTGTTCCAACACCAACTGGATGGAAGCACCAACTTCCAGTCACACATGCACCAACCTGTAAAACAGAGAACAATAGTTCTCCCTTGCACCACCCTGCCACCCTGGTTTCTTTGGCTGAAACCAGATGGAAGATACAACTACCTGTGTTCAAGCACCCACTTAAAACTTCGAGGAAAAAAATCCTCCCTAGCACCTCCCTAGCACCCTAAAATATCAATCTTTGCTACTGAAAATTATTACAATGATATAATGTTCATCAATGGCTTACTAGTCTCATCACTGTTCTGCTACACTTCTCTGCTCTACCTGCATCAGTGTCTTCCTACACACCTTCCTTATGATTTATGTTCCTCTGCCTTTTATGCTCTGTGCGCCATGTCCCTTCAATGCACCATTCCTCTTCTGTGCATTTCAGCTGCTGCACTCTGTCTCCTTCTACACACCTGAATCACTCTCAACAGCATCCAATCTCTTCTTTGTTCTGTGGTTTTATTCTCTCTGTGCATCTTCTACATCCTCTATTCACAATGCTTCTGCATGCTCTCCCCATGTCAAGTGCTATGTTTGATCATCATTGCAACTCTTCAGATTCTTTGGCAGTTAAACCCCTGCATCCATCATCACTGGGTGTTATTCCTAGATTCCTTAGCCTCTCCAGCAGTCGGGACTCTTTGTCTTCTCTGTCACAGTCGAGCTCATTCCCTCTGTTGCAGTTCCAGGCTCCAAAAATCTTACATCTATCAATAGCCTCTATGAACAGTCTTCATGCCACTGGAAGATGCCTCTAGACTCTTCATCTTCTCTGGCGATCACCCTGAAGTCTCTTCGAGTCCTCTAGCATAAACCATCAGTCGTTTCTCACAGTTACACTGTGAACCTCAAAGAAAACGCATCAGCAACTGAATCGCCAACCGTCGAAGAGTCATGATTCAGTTCTGCTAACTGAATCGTAACTGATTGATTAAATTTGAAGAGTAACAATAGCCCTTCGATCAGATTTCCAAGTATCCAACACCATTGGATTACAAGCACAGGGTCTCGTGTTGATTTCACCATTTCGCATTTTGGCATTTCAGCATTCTTGTGGTGAAGAGTCTCGACTCTTCATGTTAGGATCACCGAAAAGGAGCTTAACTTGGTGCTAGCTCCTCCCCCTCACATGACCACTGACGACGACCACAACCTAAATAAAAAGGTGTTTTTACAATTTCGCATTTCGACATTTCGCGATTTTGCATGTCGCAAATTCCTGTTGCGAGGCATCTCAACTCTCCAAGTTGCGATCTTTGAAATGGAGTTTAGTAGCTAGTTCCTTCCTCCAAGTCTCGACGATGTGACCACAGCCTATGACCACTTGCTAATCATTTGAGCGATTAGCTCTTCAGATCAATGGTCCATGATCCATGGTGATCAGATGACTATCCTCTGCCCAAGAACTTTAGCTTTCGGGACTTTAGGGGAGAGTTGATGCTAAAACTCCCGAAACTAAATTCCTGGAATGACATCACTCGATGACATGTCGTGATCCATGTGTCTTCCACATGTCACTCAGAATTGTGATTTCTAGGTTCCTGAAATTACAAATCAACTTGACACTTGTCCTTATATGATTGTGCCATGTGTCCTTAGCTAACGTGGTTTGCTGACATGGTTTGTTGATGTGACTGTTTCAGGATTTTGGGGTTCGCTACTTCAAAGGTTAAAGTTCCTTTGATCTTTTATTTCCTGGTCTGTGAAACTCTGAAATGGAGTCTTTGTTGAAGTGCCTATTTCAGGATTTCGACGTTTCTCATTTCGCAACTTTGGGACTCCTGTGATGAAGACTCTTGACTCTTGACTCCTCCAACTCCTAGTATCAAAAACTCTAAAACATCGTGGTTTTGCATTTCATGATTTCATCATTCTTGTCGTGAGTTTCCTTGAAACCTCCAACTCCTGGTATCCGAAACTCCGAAATGGAGATTACTACGAAATGGAGTCTTTGTTGATGTGCCTGTTTCGAGATTTCGGCGTTTTGCATTTTGCAACTTTAGGACTCTTGTGGTGAAGAGTCTCGACTCTTGACTCCTCCAACTCCCAGTATCCGAAACTCTGAAATGAAGATTAAGTCGTGGTTTCGCATTTCGCGATTTTCTGCCATGAGTTTCTTCCTTGACTCCTGGAGTTTACGCTTCTAAATGGGATCCAATGATCACTTGTTGAACTTGCCATTTCCATGCCATTATCCCTGCGCTGTTGGTCATGATCTTTGCCATCAATGACAAACACGCAAACTTTGCACTATCTCTTCTGATCTTATCGAGCTTTCTCTACTGCATATTCCCAAAATACTTCTGGTGCCCACTTGACACATTCTTCCTATACTTAAGCCATCGTCATTGTTGTACTTGCCATCAATGACAAGAATACATTGCCTGTAAAACATGCCAACAATATCCCCCTTTGGAATTGATGGAAACAAAGGCACATTGACTCTTTTCTCCCCCTTTGACATCAATTTCAAAGAACACATGCTCCCCCTAAACTGTTGCAGTATTTTTAAGAGGTATCAGATATTAAACCAACACAAACTCCCCCTGACAGGATGGACTCTCTTATTTGAGGCCTGCAGAATATTTGTATCTAAAACAGAGTCTTCTCCTTCTGATTCTTGGACATGTTCATCTTCAACTTCCGCTGTATCCTCTAAAGAAAACTCAAAATTGCTCACCTCTCTTACTGGGACTCCTTCATCAACCTTTTCTTGTCATAATTAGATGACCCCCCCTGTCACTGTTCTCTCTCTTCTTCTGACTTCTTTCCCCATTTGTTCCTAAAAGGTTAGCTTTCCCTGACAAGGTATTTCCTCTTGTTATCTCTACAGGATGTCATGTATATCATTTTGTAAAACAAAATGTTGTTGTTGAGGATGATGTTGTCCAATTGAAACACTATGTAATTGTAGCTCATACTTTTCAAACAACCCTTGGATCTGCCCATTGATTCTCATCAATTTCTATTACTGCAAATTCATTTTTCTTCCATGATTCTTACAACCCAAGGCTTTTATGACCATATACATCACAAGAGAAAAACACTACAAACATTCTTGCATCTTCTTTTCCTTTTAACAAATGGTGGACCTGTATCAGGTTTCTTAGGAGCATTGATTTCTACCTTGTTGATTCCAATACTGGATTTGTCATTTGGTGATCTCTGACTATCAAAGATTTTATCCAGGGTCATGGAACTGTTCAAGAACTTGATTTGGGTCTTTGACTTCTCAACCTTCAAAACTTCTACTTCCAACTTATGACATGATTGTTCTCCTACTTCTTCCATGGGATAAATGCTAAGTGAACATTCTTTTATTCTATCTGAATCTTCTTCTTTACTTGTAGGGGAGGATTCAACATCAACATTGTTGTTTGTCCTTATGCTTTTAGCCACCACTTGTCCTGAGTTTACAGACTTTATCTTACAGTCTTTGGAAAGGACCACCTCTTTACATCCTCAGTCACACATTTGACTTACATTGAGTAAATTATGTTTCATCCCATCTATAGGAAGATCATCCTGAGAATCTCCTTTTCCATTACTTAAACTCACCATCCTTTTATCCTTGTTTTTACCTGATTCATCATTTTCAAGGATCACATTTCCTGTTTTGATTTTTCTTATAAACATAAGCCTATCATTTTCTCTAGTCATGTGCTTTGAACATCTACTATCTATATTCCAGGGGTTCTTTTGTCTTTGAGCCGACAACACTAATCCACACTTATCACTTTCTTTCTTCTTCCAAACCTTGACAATTTCAGAAGAGGAATTCAAATCTGATTTATAGTTCTTTAAGCGACAATAAACAACTTTATGTCCATAGTTATGACAGATGTAGCATTCTGGTTCGTTGATTGAAGAGTCAAAACGATTGTTATGCTTAACCTTTGTCCTTTTCCCATCCATCAAGTGATTTGCAATCTGTGGAGGTTTTTTACTTGGGTGTCTCATTCATTGTTGTGGAAGATATCTATACCTTGAATGTCTTGCTTGCTCATATCTAAATTTTAAAGAACAGTTTACAAATTTGTGACCAGAAAAAACAATATCCATAGAAAAATCCTTGGTACCTGGAAAATGGTTGTCTTCTTTGAGTAGGACGATTTCTTCCATGTTGATGATTTCCTTGAGCAGGGAGTGCATTATTTCTTTGTTCTACAGATTCAGTCCTGGCACCTTTTTCTTTAATCCTCCTAGGCGGCTTATTGTCTTCCTTTGTTTATGCAGGTTTGTTGTTGTCATTGGTTGTAGATTTGACAAACTTGATGGGCTCTTTGTTTCTTGGCTGACCACTAGTTGATCCCTCTACATAACCCAAACCAGTTTTCAGCTTTGGATTCCTTTGTTGATTTAGAATGTTGGCTAATCCTTCTGAGGCTTTGATACTTGACAGATTCTGATGATACAAGGCTTGAAACTTCTCCAACTCTTTCATTGTTTTCATTACTTCTTCTTCTAGGGCTTCAGATCTTGCCTTCTTTTCTGATAACTGTTTTTTCAGAATTCCCTCTATTTTCTTTTCCTCTTCTAATTCCACATTTAGCAGGGCAAAGTCTTCATCAGGTTTTTTAGTGCTTTTCTTTAACTGTATCAACAATTGTTTTTGCTTTCTCTTCTTAAGTTTGAGTTTGTCAATCTCTTCCAAAGCGTTGATCATATCTCTTTCCAAGTCAACCACAACTTCTTCATCATTATCATCACTTCCTGTGCTTTTATTATCATAATCCTCTTTGTCCATAAGCATGAAGTCATTTACCTTATCTTCACAGGAAGAGTCACCATCGGTGTCTTCTGAGGAGTCATCATTGTTTACACATAAACTTTTCTTTCTATCAAATCTTTTGGATTTGTACTTCTCTTCACCTTCAGAGTTTTGGTCCTTCTTCTTGTGTGGACACTTATTTTCAAAGTGACGTATCTTACCACAGTTAAAACATTTGAGGGGAATCTTGCCTTGATATTTTCCTGATCCTTTCTTTAACCTTTTCACAATTTTTGCCTCAATATCATCTAAATCTGAATCAGTATCCTTGTCTGCTTTAAAATATGATTCTCTATTAATGGATTTATCTTTGTTGATTCTCATTTCATATGCAGTTAATGTTCCTAGGAGTTGATCAATGGACATAGTTTTAAGATCATTTAGTTCTTCTATTGCAAAGACGTTTGGATTAAATTTGTCAAGCAAAGTTCTTAAAATTTTCTGAACTAAAATTGATTCTTCAATCTTCTCACCAAGACCCTTCATGGCATTCACAAGTTCTTCAACTCTTAAAAAATACTTGCTAACTATTTCATCTTCATTCATCTTTAGTTGTTCAAACTTCAACCTAAATTTTTTAAGTTTGGCATCTTTTACTTTCTCATTTCCTTCATAGCTGCTAATAAGTTTATCCCACATTTCTTTGGTAGTTTGAAGATGCATCACCTTTACAAACTTGGCTTCTGGAAGTCCATTCAAGATAGCATTCATTCCCTTATCATTAAAGCTAAATTCTAACTTATCATCCTTGGAAGCTAGCACAATAGGCTTTATGTATCCAGTCTCTACTACATCCCAAACCTCAGCACCTAAGGCCATGTTAAGCCCTAATATTGGCTCATTACCCATTAATTGGGGCATATTATATTAGTAATGTTATTTTATTTATGTCGGCTTTAATCCATTAGTTGTAATTATACCTCCTAGTCTCCTATATATACCAAGGAGACATTTTCATTTTGAGTCATCTTGTACTTGAACATTTAAGTGGGGTAAAAGGTGGTTGCCCCCTTGAAGAGGCTTATTATCTGAAATTATCTCTTTTTCAAGGCGTTTATTACTTTTACTGAGGTTTTTCTATGCTATATTGATGATTGGTTCTTAACATATGGTATCAGAGCTCAAGGTCTTGGGGTTTCGCTGCTACATCTGAGACACCGTGGAATTTTCGCTATAACTATTTTTCTACAATGTTTCAGAAGGAACAACTTGGAGGATTTTTAGTATAAGGATCAAGGTACGATGGGCTCAAAATTCAGCTCCTAAGACCTTATACTTTCAGAGATACATCCTATACAAGATAGGGTTCTAGAATCATCTTGAAATGAGTCATTGCAGAACTTTCGCTATAATTTTTTTTTATGTAATGTTTCAGACCCTGAAATCTAGAGGCCATTTACATAAATTAGTAAGGTATCTGTGGTAAAAATGTTATCTTCTGGGTCATCTTAAATTTGTAGATACACCTTGTGTAAGATAGGGTATCTGACTAGTCCTATTGACTAGTCTCAAGAAGGTGTTCCAGGTAAAACAATCATAACGTCTTGCTAGAGTATCCAAATTGAGTGGGACTAGTTTCATTGTATCATGGACAGTCTGTAGTATTTTGGGTGCGCGTTTCAGAATTTGATATCAATTATTTTGTGTGGGGCATGCTATACAAGTGAGATCTCCTGGAAAGGCCAAAAATCGGCAAGTTGTGAGGAAGTTACCGTAAATTCCACTTGGCACATCCAATTTTGATCAGACCTGTGGAATTACAGAGAAGAAATATCAGAGAACTACCTAAA
>ML790281.1:44980-71475 GCA_009831015.1 Picea engelmannii | reverse complement strand
TACAAACAGATGTCCCTCAAGCAAGCCAAGAAGGATAATAAATTATCACCAAAGTACTATGGACCTTATAAGGTGTTGCAAAATATTGGTACTATGGCATACAAATTGGAGCTGCCTGCATCTTCACGAGTACACCCAGTTTTACATGTTTCATGCTTAAAGAAGGTTATACGTGTCAAGATCCCAGTTTAAACTATATTTCCAGAACTTGACGAGGAAGGAAAAATCATATTGGAGCCTGAATCCATCACTGACACAAGAATTCTCCAGTTGAGGAATAGATCCATTTCAGAGTATCTCATTAAATGGAGGAAACTACCGGCTGAAGATTCCACTTGGGAAGATGAGTATTTTATATAGAAGCATCCAGAGTTACTCAAGCGTTGCAGACAACACTTGTCTCAAGGGGAGGGGCATGTTAAGCCCTAATATTGGCTCATTACCCCTTAATTGGGGAATATTATATTAGTAATGTTATTTTATTTATGTCGGCTTTAAGCCATTAGTTGTAATTATACCTCCTAGTCTCCTATATATACCAAGGAGACATTTTCATTTTGAATCATCTTGTACTTGCACATTTAAGTGGGGTAAAAGGAGGTTACCCCCTCGAAGAGGCTTATTATCTGAAATTATCTCTTTTTCAAGGCGTTGAGTACTTTTCCTGAGGTTTTTCTATGCTATATTGATGTTTGGTTCTTAACATGCCATTATATATGTTCTCATTCTAACCTTCCAAGCTTAGTGGCTGAAGTCCCTTCATGACTTGTCATGTTTAAGCTTACAGATCTACCTTTAGATAAAAGGTATCCTCTCTGATACCAATTGCTGGAAAACTGAGAGGGGGGGGGGTCAATCAGTTGTTACTGAGCTTAAAAAATTATGCTCATTTGAAATTCATTACAGAACTCTCAATGATGATCACAATAATGCAGGTAAGTAAGCAATAGAACATTCAACATCATTCACACATATGAAATATACAGAGACAGATATTTCTTGAGGAAACCCATAAAGGGTAAAAACCTCTTCTTCTTGGTATCATAAGTAATATTTACCTTCTGTACATTATCATATATATGAGCTCCAACTCATTGTGAGGCTACAACCTCTGTTTTGCAAGATGCAACTTGTTGAGAGCACCAACTCTCTATTTTTTCTAGCACCTACTAGAAGGAAGCACCAACTCCCTGGTTTCTCTAGCACCCACTAGAAGGAAGCACCAACTCCCTTGGTTTCTCTAGAAACCACTAGAAGGAAGCACCAACTCCCTGGTTTCTCTAGCACCCACTAGAAGGAATCAACAACTCCCTAAGTGTTCCAGCACCATCTAGATGAAAGCACCAACTTCTAGTCACATAGGGACCAACCTGTAAAATAGAGAACAATAGTTCTCCCTTGCACCACCCTGCCACCCTGGTTTCTCTGGCTGCAACCAGATGGAAGCTACAACTCCCTGTGTTCAAGCACCCACTTAAACCTGTGAGGAAAACAATCCTCCCTAGCACCTCCCTACCACCCTGAAATATCAATCTTTGCTACTGAAACTTATTACAGTGATATAATGTTCATCAATGGCTTACCAGTCTCATCATTGTTCTGCTACACAGCTATGCTCTACCTGCATTAGTGTATTTCTGCACACCTTCCTTATGCTTTATGTTCATCTACCTTTTATGCTTTGTGCACCATGTCCCTTCAATGCACCATTCCTCTTTTGTGCATTTCAGTTGCTGCACTCTGCCTCCTTGTACACACCTGAATCACTCTCAACAACACCCAATCTCTTCTCTGTTTTTTGTTTTTATTCTCTCTGTGCATCTTCCACATCCTCTATTCACAATGCTTCTGCATGCTCTCCCCATGTCGAGTTCTCTGCTTGATCATCATTTCAACTCTTCAGCTTCTCTGGTAGTTAAAACCCTGTGTCCATCATCACGGGGTGTTATGCCAAGATTCCTTAGCCTCTCTAGCAATCGAGACTCTTCGTCTTCTCTGTCATAGTCGAGCTCATTCCCTCTGTTGTAGTTCCAGGCTCCAATGGTCTTACATCTGTCAATAGCCTCTATGAACAATCTTCATGCCATTGAAAGATGCCTTGAGACTCTTCATCTTCTCTGGCGATCACCCTAAAGTCTCTTCGAGTCCTCTGTCAGAAACCATCAGTAGTTTCTCATAGTTACATTGTGAACCTCCAAGAAAATTCATCAACAACTGAATCGCCGACCGTCCAAGATTCACGATTCAGTTTGGCTAACTGGATTGTAACTGATTGATTAACTGTGAAGAGAAAGAGTATCCCTTCGATCATATTTCCAAGTATCCAACACCATTGGATTACAAGCACAGGGTCTCGTGTTGATTTTTCCATTTCACATTTTGGCATTTCGGCATTCCTATGGTGAAGAGTCTCAACTCTTCATGTTACGATCACCGAAAAAGAGCTTAACTTGGTGCACAGGCTGTGACGGTGACCACAACCTACACCAAAACATGTTTTCTCAATTTCGCATTTCGGCATTTCGCAATATCGCATGTCGCGAATTCCTATTGCGAGGCATATCGACTCTCCAAGTTGTGATCTCTGAAATGGAGTTTCATTGTTAGTGCCTTCCTCAAACTCTCGATGATGTGACCACAGCCTATGACCACTCACTAATCATTTGAGCAATTCACTCTTCAGATCAACGGTCCATGATCCGTGGTGATCGGACGACTATCCTCCACCCTAGAACTTCAGCTTTCGGGACTTTGGGGGAGAGTTGATGCTAAAACGCCCGAAACTAAATTCCTGGAATGACATCACTCGATGATATGTCGTGATTCGTGTGTTTGCCATGTGTCACTCAAAATTGTGATTTCCAGGTTCCTGAAATGCTAAATCAACTTGACACTTGTCCTTATATGATTGTTCCATGTGTCCTTAGCTGACGGGGTTTGTTAACATGGTTTTTTGATGTGCCTGTTTTGGGATTTTGGGGTTCTCTACTTCAAAGGTTAAAGTTCCTTTGATCTTTAATTTCCCAGTCTTCTAAACTCCAAAATGGAGTCTTTGTTGGTGTGCCTATTTTGGGATTTCGACGTTTCACATTTCACAACTTCGGGACTGCTGTGATGAAGAGTCTCGACTCTTAACTCCTCCAACTCCCGATATCTAAAACTCCGAAACGTCCTGGTTTCTCATTTCGTGATTTCATCATTCATGTCGTGAGTTTCCTTGACACCAAAAAAAATACTTCCTATACTTAAGTATTTTTTGATGTGGGTTTCACACATTCTTCCTATACTTAAGCCATCGTCATTTTTGTACTTGTCATAAATGACAAGAGTACATTGCCTATAAAACATGCCAACAATACCCCCCTTTGGAATTGATGGAAACAAAGGCACCGAGACTCTTTTCTCCC
Source organism: Picea engelmannii (assembly GCA_009831015.1). Taxonomy (NCBI): domain Eukaryota; kingdom Viridiplantae; phylum Streptophyta; class Pinopsida; order Pinales; family Pinaceae; genus Picea; species Picea engelmannii. The sequence continues at coordinate 68,068 of ML790281.1, read as the reverse complement.
CCTTTGACATCAATGTCAAAGAACACATGCTCCCCTTGAGTTGTTGCAGTATTTTTAGGAGGTATTAGATATTAAACCAACACAAACTCCCCCTGATAGGATGCACTCTCTTATTTGAGGCCTGCAGAATATTTATATCTAAACCAGAGTCTTCTCCTTCTGATTCTTGGACCTGTTCATCTTCAACTTCCGCTGTATCCTCTGTAGAATACTCAAAATTTCTCACCTCTCTTATTCAGACTCCTTCATCAACCTTTTCTTGTCATAACTGGATGAATCCCCCTGTCACTATTCTCTCTCTGCTTCTGACTGATTTCCCCCTTTGTTCCTAAAAGGTTAGCTTTCCCTGAAAAGGTCTTTCCTCTTGCTATCTCTACAGGATGTCATGTATATCATTTTGTAAAACAAAATGTTGTTGCTGAGGATGTTGTTGTCCTACTGAAATGCCTCGTAATTGTAGCTCGTACTTTTCAAACAATGCTTGGATCTGCCCATTGATTCTCATCAATTTTTATTACTGCAAATTCATTTTTCTTCAATGATTCTTACAACCCAAGGCTTTTATGACCATATACATCACAAGAGAAAAACACTACAAACATTCTCACATCTGCTTTTCCTTTTTACAGATGGAGGACCTGTATCAGGTTTCTTAGGAGCCCTGATTTCTACCTTGTTGAGTCCAATACTGGATTTGTCATTTGGTGATCTTTGACTATCCAAGATTTTATCCAGGGTCATGGAACTGTTCAGGAACTTGATTTGGTTGTTTGACTTCTCAACCTTCAAAACTTCTTTTTCCATCTTATGACATGATTCTTCTCCTACTTCTTCCATGGGATAAATGCTAACTGAACATTCTTTTATTGTATTTGAATCTTCTTCTATACTTGCAAGGGAGGATTCAACATCAACATTGTTGTTTGTCCTTATGCTTTTAGCCACCACTTGTCCTGAGTTTACATAATTTATCTTACAGTCTTTGGAAAGGACCACCTCTTTACATTCTATGTCACACATTTGACTTACATTGAGCAAATTATGTTTCATCCCATCTATAGGAAGATCATCTTGAGAATCTCCTTTTCCATTACTTAAACTCACCATCCCTTTATCCTTGTTTTTACCCGATTCATCATTTTCAAGGATCACATTTCCTGTTTTGATTTTGCTTATAAACATAAGCCTATCGTTTTCTCCAGTCATGTGCTTGGAACATCTACTATCTATACTCCAGGGGTTCTTTTGTCTTTGAGCTGAAAACACTAATCCACACTTATCACTTTCTTTCTTCTTCCAAACCTTGACATTTCCAGCAGAGGAATTCAAATCTGATTTGTAGTTCTTTAAGGGACAATCAACATCTTTATGTCCATAGTTATGACAGATGTAGCATTCTGGTTTGTCGATTAATGAGTCAAAACGATTGTTATGCTTAACCTGTGTCCTTTTCCCAGCCATCAAGTGATTTGCAATCTGTGGAGGTTTTTTACTTGGGTGTCTCATTCGTTGTTGTGGAAGATATCTATACCTTTAATGTCTTACTTGCTCATATCTAAATTTTAAAGAACAGTTTACAACTTTGTGACCAAAGTTAGAACAGAAAAAACAATATCCATAGAAAAATCCTTGGTACCTGGAAAATGGTTGTCTTCTTTGAGCAGGTCGATTTCTTCCATGCTGATGATTTCCTTGAAAAAGGAGTGCATTATTTCTTTGTTCTAGAGATTTAGTCTTGGCACCTTTTTTTAACTCCTCATGGGCGGCTGATTGTCTTCCTTTGTTTTTGCAGGTTTGTTGTTGTCATTGGTTGTAGATTTGAAAAGATTGATGGGTTCTTTGTTTCTTGGCTTACCACTAGTTGATCCCTCTACATAAGCCAAACCGGTTTTTAGCTTTGGATTCCTTTGCTGATTCATAATGGTGGCTAATCCTTCTGAGGCTTTGATACTTGATAGAATCTGATGATACAAGGATTGAAACTTCTCCAACTCTTTCCTTGTTTTCACTACTTCTTCTTCTAGGGCTTCAAATCTTGCCTTCTTTTCTGATAACTGTTGTTTCAGAGTTTCCTCTATTTTCTTTGCCTCTTCTAATTCCACTTTTAGCGGGGAAAAGTCTTCATCAGGTTTTTTAGTGCCTTTCTTGAACTGTATCAACAATTGTTTTTGCTTTCTCTTCTTAAGTCTGAGTCTGTCAATCTCTTCCAAAGCGCTGATCAAATCTCTTTCCAAGTCAACCACAACTTCTTCATCATTATCATCACTGTTTGTGCTTTTATTATCATAATCCTCTTTGGAAATAAGCATGAAGTCATTTACCTTATCTTCACAGGAAGAGTCACTATCGGTGTCTTCTGAGGAGTCATCATTGTTTACACATAAATTTTTCTTTCTATCAAATCTTTTGGATTTGTACTTCTCTTCACCTTCAGAGTTCTAGTCCTTCTTCTTGTGTGGACACTTATTTGCAAAGTGACCTATATTACCACAGTTAAAACATTTGAGGGGAAGATTGCCTTGATATCTTCCTGATCCTTTCTTTAACCTTCTCACAAATTTTGCCTGAATATCATCTAAATTTGAATCAGCATCCTTGTCTTCTTTAAAAGATGATTCTCTAGTAATGGATTTATCTTTGTTGATTCTCATTTCAGATGTAGTTAAAGTTCCTAGGAGTTGATCAATGGACAGAGTTTTAAGATCATTTAGTTCTTCTATTGCAGAGACTTTTGGATTAAATTTGGCAAGCAAAGATCTTAAAATCTTCTGAACTAAAATTGATTCTTCAATCTTCTCACCAAGACCCTTCATGGAATTCACAAGTTCTTCAACTCTTAAAAATTACTTGCTAATTGTTTCATCTTCATTCATATTTAGTTGTTCAAACTTAAACCTAAATGTTTGAAGTTTGGCATCTTTTACTTTCTCATTTCCTTCATAGCTGCTAATAAGTTTATCCCACATTTCTTTGGCAGTTTGAATATGCATCACCTTGACAAACTTGGCTTTTGGAAGTCCATTCAAGATAACATTCATTCCCTTAGCATTAAATATAAATTCTAACTTATCATCCTTGGAAGCTAGCACAACATGCTTTATGAATCCAATCTCTACTACATCCCAAACATCAACACCTAAGGCCATTAGGTATGTTCTCATTCAAACCTTCCAGAAAGAAAAATTTGTTCCATCAAATAGAGGAGGCTTAGTGGATGAAGTCCCTTCATGACTTGTCATGTTTAAGCTTAGAGATCTACCTTTTGATAAAAGGAACAGGCTTTGATACCAATTGTTGGACAACTAAGAGGGGGGGTGGGGTGAATCAGTTGTTACCAGGCTTAAACAATTATGCTCATTTTAAATTCATTACAGAACTCTCAATGTTGATCACAGTAATGAAGGGAAGTAAGTAATAGAACATTCAACATCATTCTCACATATGAAATATACAGAGACAGATATTTCCCAAGGAAACCCATAAAGCGTAAAAACCTCTTCTTCTTGGTATGATAAGTAATCTTTACATTCTGTACATTATCATACATATGATCTGCAACTCATTGTGAGGCTACAACCTCTATTTTTCAAGCTACAACTTGTTGAGAGCACCAACTCTCTGTTTTTTCTAGCACCTACTAGAAGGAAGCACCAACTCCCTGGTTTCTCTAGCACCCACTAGAAGGAAGCACCAACTCCCTTGGTTTCTCTATCACCCACTAGAAGGAAGCCCTAAATCCCTGGTTTCTCTAGAACCCATTAGAAGGAAGCAACAACTCCCTAAGTGTTCCATCACCAACTGGATGGAAGCACCAACTTCCAGTCACACAGGCACCAACCTGTAAAACAGAGAACAATAGTTCTCCCTTGCACCACCCTGCCACCCTAGTTTTTTTGGCTGCAACCAGATGGAAACTACAACTCCCTGTGTTCAAGCACCCACTTGAACCTCTGAGGACAACTGTCCTCCCTAGCACCTCGCTACCACCCTAAAATATCAATCTTTGCTACTGAAACTTATTACAGTAATATAATGTTCATCAATGGCTTACCAGTCTCATCACTATTCTGCTACACTGCTTTTCTCTACCTGCATCAGTGTCTACATGCACACCTTCCTTACGCTTTATGTTCTCCTTCCTTTTATGCTCTGTGCGCCATGTCCCTTCAATGCACCATTCCCCTTCTGTGCATTTCAGCTGCTGCACTCTGCCTCCTTCTACACACCTAAATCACTCTCAACAACCCTCAATCTCTTCTCTGTTCTACATTTTTATTCTCTCTATGCATCTTCTGCATCCTCTATTCACAATGATTCTACACGCTCTCCCCATGTCGAGTTCTCTGTATGATCATCATTGCAACTCTTCATCTTCTCTGGCGGTTAAACCCCTGCGTCCATCATCACTGGATGTTATGCCGAGATTCCTTAGCCTCTCCAATAGTCAAGACTCTTCATCTTCTCTGTCACAATTGAGCTCATTCCCTCTGTTGCAGTTCTAGGCTCCAACGTTCTTACATATGGAAATAGCCTCTATGAACAGTCTTCACACCATTGGAATATGCCTCGAGACTCTTCATCTTCTCTGGCAATCACCCTGAAGTCTCTTCGAGTCCTCTGGTAGAAACCATCAGTCGTTTCTCACAGTTACACTGTGAACCTCCAAGAAAACGCATCAGCAACTAAATCGCCAACCATCCAAGAGTCATGATTCATTTCTTCTAATTGAATCATAACTGATTGATTAACTATGAAGATCAATAGTAGCCCTTCGATCAGATTTCCAAGTATCAAACACCGTTGGATTACAAGCACAGGGTCTCGCGTTGATTTTGCCATTTTGCATTTCGACATTTTGGCATTTCGGCATTCTTGTGGTGAAGAGTCTCGACTCTTCATGCTACAATCACTGAAAAGGATCTTAACTTGGTGCTAGCTCCTCCCACTCACATGACCACTAACGGTGACCACAACCTACACCAAAAGGTGTTTTCGCAATTTTGCAATTCAGCATTTCGCGATTTTGCATGTCGCAAATCCCTGTTGCGAGGCATCTCGACTCTCCAAGTTCCTATCTCTGAAATGGAGTTTAGTTGTTAGCACCTTCCTCCAACTCTCGAAGATGTGACCACATCCTATGACCACTCACTAATCATTTGAGCGCTTCGCTCTTCAGATCAACGGTCCACGATCTGTGGTGATCGGATGACTATCCTCCACCCCGGAACTTCAGCTTTCAGGACTTTGGGGGAGAGTTGATGCTAAAACTACTGAAACTAAATTCCTGGAATGATGTCACTCGATGACGTGTCGTGATCAGTGTGTCTGCCATGTGTCACTCAGAATTGTGATTTCCAGGTTCTTGAAATGCCAAATCAACTTGACACTTGTCCTTATATGATTGAGCCATGTTTCCTTAGTTGACGTGCTTTGCTGACGTGCTTTGTTGATGTTCGTATTTCGGGATTTCTTGGTTCGCTACTTCAAAGGTTAAAGATCCTTTGATCTTTGATTTCCCGGTCTGCGAAACTCCGAAATGGAGTCTTTGTTGATGTGCCTGTTTCAGGATTTCAGCGTTTCACATTTCGCAACTTCGGGACTCCTGTGATGAAGAGTCTTGAATCTTGACTCCTCCAACTCCCGGTATCTGAAACTCCAAAACGTCATGGTTTCATATTTCATGATTTCATCATTCTCGTGGTGAGTTTCCTTGACACCTCCAACTCTTGGTATCCGAAATAGATTACCTCGAAATGGAGTCTTTGTTCATGTGCCTGTTTCGGGATTTTGGTGTTTCGCATTTTGCAACTTTGGGACTCCTGTGATGAAGAGTCTTGACTCTTGACTCCTCCAACTCTTGGTATCTGAAAATCTGAAATGGAGATTATGTCATGGTTTTTCATTTCGCGATTTTCTTCCGTGAGTTGCTTTCTTGACTCCTGGAGTTTGCACTTTTGAATGGGATCCAATGATCACTTGTTGAACTTGCCATTTCCATGCCATTATCCTTGCACTGCTGGTCATGATCTTTTCCATCAATGACAAACACACATGCTCTACACTATCTCTTCTGATCTTATCAAGCTTGCTCTGCTGCATCTTCCCAAAATACTTCTGCTGCTCGCCTAACACATTCTTCCTATACTTAAGCCATCGTCATTGTTGTACTTTCCATCAATGACAAGAATACACTGCCTGCAAAACATGCCAACAATCTCCCCCTTTGGCATTGACGGCAAAAAAGGAACCCAGACTCTTTTCCCCCCCTTTTACATCAATGTCAAAGAACACATGCTCCCCCTGAGCTGTTGTAGTATTTTTAAGAGGTATCAAATATTAAACCAATACAAACTCCCCCTGACAGGATGGACTCTCTTATTTGAGGCTTGCAGAATATTTGTATCTAAACCAGAGTCTTCTCCTTCTGATTCTTGGACCTGTTCGTCTTCATCTTCCGCTGTATCCTCTGTAGAATACCCAAAATTGCTCACCTCTCTTACTGGGACTCCTTCATCAACCTTTTATTGTCATAACTGGATGACTCCCCCTGTCACTGTTCTCTCTCTGCTTCTGACTGCTTTCCCCCTTTGTTCCTAAAATGTTAGCTTTCCCTGACAAGGTCTTTCCTTTTGTTATCTCTACAGGATGTCATGTATATCATTTTGTAAAAAAAAATGTTGTTGTTGAGGATGTTGTTGTCCTACTGAAACACTACGTAATTGTAGCTCGTACTTTTCAAACAACCCTTGGATTTGCCCATTGATTCTCATCAATTTCTATTACTGCAAATTCATTTTTCTTCCATGATTATTACAACCCAAGGCTTTTATGACCATATACATCACAAGAGAAAAACACTACAAACATTCTCACATCTGCTTTTCCTTTTTACAAATGGAGGACCTGTATCAGGTTTCTTAGGAGCACTGATTTCTACCTTGTTGACTCCAATATGGGATTTGTCATTTGGTGATCTCTAATTATCCAAGATTTTATCCAGGGTCATGGAACTGTTCAAGAACTTGATTTGGGTTTTTGACTTCTCAACCTTCAAAACTTCTGCTTCCATCTTATGACATGATTCTTCTCCTACTTCTTCCATGGGATAAAGGATAACTGAACATTATTTTATTGTATCTGAATCTTCTTCTTTACTTGCAGGGGAGGATTCAACATCAACCCTGTTGTTTGTCCTTATGCGTTTAGCCACCACTTGTCCTGAGTTTACATACTTGATCTTACAGTCTTTGGAAAGGACCACCTCTTTACATCCTCTATCACACATTTGACTTACATTGAGCAAATTATGTTTCATCCCATCTATAGGAAGATCATCCCGAGAATCTCCTTTTCCATTACTTAAACTCACTGTCCATTTATCCTTTTTTTTACCTGGTTCATCATTTTCAAGGACCACATTTCCTGTTTTGATTTTGCTTATAAACAGAAGCCTATCCTTTTCTCCAGTCATGTGCTTGGAACATCTACTATCTATATTCCATGGGTTCTTTTGTCTTTGAGTCGACAACACTAATCCACACTTATCACTTTCTTTCTTCTTCCAAACCTTGACATTTTCAGCAAAGGAATTCAAATCTGATTTATAGTTATTTAAGCGATAATCAACAACTTTATGTCCATAGTTATGAAACATTTAGCATTCTGGTTCGTTGATTAAAGAGTCAAAACGCTTGTTATGCTTAACCTGTGTCCTTTTCCCAGCCATCAAGTGATTTGCAATCTATGGAGGTTTTTTACTTGGGTGTCTCATTCGTTGTTGTGGCAGATATCTATACCTTGAATGTCCTGCTTGCTCATATCTAAATTTTAAAGAACAGTTTACAACTTTGTGACCAAAGTTAGAACATAAAAAACAATATCCATAGAAAAATACTTGGTACCTAGAAAATGGTTGTCTTCTTTCAGCAGGTCGATTTTTTCCATGCTGATGATTTCCTTGAGCAGGGAGTGCATTATTTCTTTGTTCTACAGATTCCGGCCTGGCAACTTTTTCTTTACTCCTTCTGGGCGGCTGATTGTCTTCCTTTGTTTCTGTAGGTTTGTTGTTGTCATTGGTTGTAGATTTGACAAACTTGATGGGTTCTTTGTTTCTTGGATGACCACTAGTTGATCCCTCTACATAACCCAAACCAGTTTTCAGCTTTGGATTCCTATGTTGATTCAAAATGGTGGCTAATCCTTCTGAGGCTTTGATACTTGACAGATTCTGATGATACAAGGCTTGAAACTTCTCCAACTCTTTCCTTGTTTTCACTACTTCTTCTTCCAGGGCTTTAGATCTTGCCTTCTTTTCTGATAATTGTTGTTTCAGAATGTCCTCTATTTTCTTTGCCTCTTCTAATTCCACTTTTAGCAGGGCAAATTCTTCATCGGGTTTTTTAGTGCCTTTCTTGAACTGTATCAGCAATTGTTTTTGCATTCTCTTCTTCAGTCTGAGTCTGTCAATCTCTTCCAAAGTGTTGATCAACTCTCTTTCCAAGTGAACCATAGCTTCTTCATCATTATCATCACTTCATGTGTTTTTATTATCATAATCCTCTTTTTCCATAAGCATGAATTCATTTACCTTATCTTCACAGGAAGAGTCACTATCGGTGTCTTCTAAGGAGTCATCATTTTTTACACATAAACTTTTCTTTCTATCAAATATTTTTTATTTGTACTTCTCTTCACCTTTAGAGTTTTGGTCCTTCTTCTTGTGTGGAAACTTATTTGCAAAGTGAGCTATCTTACCGCAGTTAAAACATTTGAGGGGAAGCTTGCCTTGATATTTTCCTGATCCTTTCTTTAACCTTCTCACAAATTTTGCCTGAATATCATCTAAATCTGAATCAGTATCCTTGTCTGCTTTAAAAGATGCTTCTCTAGTAATGGATTTATCTTTGTTGATTCTCATTTCATATGCAGTTAAAGTTCCTAGGAGTTGATCAATGGACAGAGTTTTAAGATCGTTTAGTTCTTCTATTGCAAAGACTTTTGGATTAAATTTATCAAGCAAAGATCTTAAAATCTTCTGAACTAAAATTGATTCTTGAATCTTCTCCGCAAGACCCTTCATGGCATTCACAAGTTCTTCAACTCTTAAAAAATACTTTCTAACTGTTTCATCTTCATTCATCTTTAGTTGTTCAAACTTCAACCTAAATGTTTGAATTTTGGCATCTTTTACTTTCTCATTTCCTTCATAGTTGCTAATAAGTTTATCCCAAATTTCTTTGGCAGTTTGAATATGCATCACCTTTACAAACTCAGCTTCTGCAAGTCCATTCAAGATACCATTAATTCCCTTTGCATTAAATCTAAATTCTAACTTATCATCCTTGGAAGCTAGCACAACAGGCTTTCTGTATTCAGTCTCTACTACATCCCAAACATTAGCACCTAAGGCCATTAGGTATGTTCTCATTCTAACCTTCTAGAAAGAAAAATTTGTTCCATCAAACAAAGGAGGCTTAGTGGCTGAGGTCCCTTCATGAATTGTCATGTTTAAGCTTACAGATCTACCTTTAGATAAAAGGAACTGGCTCTGATACCAATTGTTGGACAACTGAGAAGGGGGGGGGGTGAATCAGTTGTTACCGAGCTTAAACAATTATGATCATTTTAAATTCATTACAAAACTCTCAATGATGATCACAATAATGCAGGGAAGTAAGCAATATAACATTCAACATTATTCACACATATGAAATATACAGAGACAAATATTTCCTGAGGAGACCCATAAAGGTTAAAAAGCTCTTCTTCTTGGTATGATAAGTAATCTTTACATTCTGTACATTATCATACATATGAGCTCCAACTCATTGTGTGGCTATAACCTTTGTTTTGCAAGTTGCAACTTGCTGAGAGCACCAACTCTCTGTTTTCTCTAGCACCTACTAGAAGGAAGTACCAACTCCCTGGTTTCTCTAGCACCCACTAGAAGGAAGCACCAACTCCCTTGGTTTCTCTAGCACCCACTAGAAGGAAGCACCAACTCCCTGGTTTCTCTAGCACCCACTAGAAGGAGGCAACAACTCCCTAAATGTTCCAACACCAACTAGATGGAAGCACCAACTTCCAGTCACACAGGCACCAACCTCTAAAACAGAGAACAACAGTTCTCCCTTGCACCACCCTGCCACCATGGTTTCTCTGGCTACAACTAGATGGAAGCTACAACTCCCTGTGTTCAAGAACCCACTTGAACCTTTAAGGACAACAGTCCTCCCTAACACCTCCCTACCACTCTGAAATATCAATCTTTGCTACTGAAACATATTACAGTGATATAATGTTCATCAATGGCTTACCAATCTCATCAATATTCTGCTACACTGCTCTGCTCTACCTACATCAATGTCTTCCTGCACACCTTCCTTACGCTTTATGTTCTTCTGGATTTTATGCTCTGTGCGCCATGTCCCTTCAATGCACCATTCCTCTTCTGTGAATTTCAGTTGTTGCACTCTGCCTCCTTCTACACACCTGAATCACTCTCAACAGCCCCCAATCTCTCCCTTGTTCTGCGTTTTTATTCTCTCTGTTCATCTTCTACATCCTCTATTCACAATGATTCTACATGCTCTCCCCATGTTGAGTGCTCTGCCTGATCATCATTGCAACTCTTTATCTTCTCTGGCGGTTTAACCCCTGCGTCCGTCATCACTGGGTGTTATGCCGAGATTCCTTAGCCTCTCCAGCAGTCGAGACTCTTCATCTTCTCTGTCACAGTCAAGCTCATTCCCTCTATTGCAGTTCCAGGCTCCAACGGTCTTACATTTTTCAATATCCTCTATGAACAAACTTCATGCCACTGGAAGATGCCTTGAGACTCTTCATCTTCTCTGGCGATCACCCTGAAGTCTCTTCGAGTCCTCTGGCAGAAACCATCAGTTGTTTCTCACAATTACACTGTGAACCTCCAAGAAAACACATCAGCAACTGAATCGCCAACCGTCCAAGAGTCATGATTCAGTTCTGCTAACTGAATCATAACTGATCAATTAACTGTGAAGAGAAACAATATCCCTTCGATCATATTTCCAAGTATCCAACACCATTGGATTACAAGCACAGAGTTTCGCATTGATTTTTCCATTTCGCATTTCGACATTTCAACATTTCGGCATGCCTATGGTGAAGAGTCTTGACTCTTCATGTTACGATCACCGAAAAGGATCTTAACTTGGTGCTATCTCCTCCCTCTCACATGACCACTAATGGTGACCACAGCCTACACCAAAAGGTGTTTTCGCAATTTCGCATTTCGACATTTCGCGATTTCACATGTCGTGAATTCTTGTTGCGAGGCATCTCGACTCTCCAGGCCACAATCTCTGAAATGAAGTTTAGTTTTTAGGGCCTTCCTCCAACTCTTTATGACATGACCACAACCTATGACCACTCGCTAATCATTTGAGCACTTCGCTCTTCAGATAAACGGTCCACGATCTGTGGTGATTGGACGACTATCCTCCGCCCCGGAACTTTAGCTTTCGGTACTTTGGGGGACACTTGATGATAAAACTCCCAAAACTAAATTCATGGAATGATGTCACTCGATGATGTGTTGTGATCCATGTGTCTGCCACATTTCACTCAGAATTGCGATTTTCAGTTTCCTGAAGTGCCAAATCAACTTGACACTTGTCCTTATATGATTGTGCCACGTGTCCTTAGTTGACATGGTTTGCTGACGTGGTTTGTCGATGTGCCTGTTTCATGATTTCAGGGTTCGCTACTTCAAAGTTTAAAGTTTCTTTGATCTTTAATTTCCCGGTCTGCGAAACTCCGAAATGGAGTCTTTGTTGATGTGCCTGTTTCGAGATTTCGGCGTTTCGTGTTTCACAACTTTAAGACTCCTATGATGAAGAGTCTCGACTCTTGACTCCTCCAACTCCTAGTATCCAAAACTCTGAAACATCATGGTTTTGCATTGCGCGATTTCATCATTCTTGACGTGAGTTTCCTTGACACCTCCAACTCTCGATATCTGAAACTCCGAAATGGAGATTACTCCAAAATGGAGTCTTTCTTGATGTGCCTATTTCGCAATTTTGGCATTTTGCATTTTGCAACTTTGGGACTCATGTGATGAAGAGTCTCGACTCTTGACTCCTCCAAATCCCGGTATCCAAAACTCTGAAATGGAGATTAAGTCATGGTTTCACATTTCGCGTTTTTCTGCCGTGAGTTGCTTCCTTGACTCCTGGAGTTTACGCTTCTGAATGGGATCAAACGATCACTTGTTGAACTTGTCAAATTTCCATGCCATTATCCCTGCGCTGTTGGTCGTGATCTTTTCCATCAATGACAAACACGTATACTCTGCACTATCTCTTCTGATGTTATCGTGCTTTCTCTGTTGCGTCTTCCCAAAATACTTCTAGTGCCCGCCTGGCACATTCTTCCTGTACTTAATCCATCGTCGTTGTTGTACTTGCCATCAATGACAATAATACGCTGCCTGTAAAACATGCCAACATCCATTAAGAAATGCAGACTTAACATCCATCTGATAAACTTTAAAGTTCTTATGACATGAATAAGCAAGAAACATTCTGATGGCTTCCAATCTTGCCACTAGTGCAAAAGTATCATCAATTTCCTGACCTTCAACTTGTGCATACCCTTTACAGACCAATCTGGATTTATTTCTAACAACTTGTCATTTTTCATTCATTTTATTCTTGAAAACCCATTTGGAACCTATTACATTCTTATCTTCAGGTCTAGGGACAAGCTCCCAAGTATTGTTCTTCTCAATCTGATCAAGCTCTTCATTCATAGCTCTAATCCAATCATCATGTTGGTTGGTTTCATAAAAAATTTTAGGTTCAGTCATAGATAAAAAAGCTACATGAGATTGTTCTGAGTCTTTAATCAATTTTCTTCTTGTCTGAACTCCTTTATTTATATCTCCAATTATCTGATTTTCAGGATGATTCTTTCTAACAATTTTGAGAGGTGATTTTGTTTCTTTCTGTTGATTTGTGTCAGTCGGAGTATTCATATCTTCATCTGATTCAGATTCTTCTCTTTTTGATCCTTGGACCTGTTCATCTTCGTATTCAACTATATCTTCTGTGCTTGGATCAACACTACTTACATTTCTGACCGAGATTTCTTCATCAACTTTTATGTCTATACAATCAACCAGTTTATGCAGTCTCTTATTGTAACATCTGTACCCTTTACTGCTTGTAGCATAACCCAAGAAGATACCTTCATCAACCTTGTCATCATATTTTCCAATATTTTCATCATTGTTCTTGATATAACATTTACTCCCAAAGACTTTAAAATGCTTGATTGAAGCAGGTCTTCCAAACCATAGTTCATAAGGAGTCTTGTCACTATGTGGCCTGAGATGAGATTTGTTAAGGATATGAACAGCTGTATGAATTGCTTCCACCCAATATGTCCGAGGTATGTTCCTTTCATTCATCATTGATCTTTCCATTTGTTGTATTGATCTATTCTGCCTCTCAACAACTCCATTTTGTTATGGAGTCCTTGGAATTGTGTACTCTCTTTTGATCCCATGTTTATCACAAAACTCTTTGAAGTTCCATGAACTAAACTCCCCTCCTCTATCAAACCTTACTACCTTTAATCTTTTTCCTGTTTGATTCTTAGTCAGAGCCCTAAACACTTTGAATTTTTCAAATGCTTCAAATTTTTCCTTTAAAAAGGAAACCCATGTTAGTCTAGAATAATCATCAATAATCAACATAAAATAATTTCCTTTTCTTGTACCTTCTTTCCTTGATGGTCCACATAAATCCATATGTACTAACTGGAGAGGTTTTTCTGTTGAAGGAAAGTTTTTAGATTTGAACTGAGTACGAGTAAGCTTTTCTATCTGGCAGGGTTTACAAACAAAGTCATATGGCTTTGATATCTTCGAAAGATATTTTATTGCTCCATTGTTTCTGAGCTTGATTATATGATCAAAATTTAGGTGTCCAAGTCTCCTATGCCACATCCAACTTTCATCATACTTGCTTAAGTGACATTCTTCTTTTTCTTCTTTTAACACATAGACATTGTTTTCTGTTCTTAACCCTTTTGCAACTAGCTATCCTGAATTCACAGATTTTATTCTACAGTCTTTAGAGGTAAAAATGAATTCATATCCTTGGTCACAGACTTGACTGACACTAAGCAGATTATGTTTCAGACCTTCTACAAACAACACATCTTGAGCTTTCCCTTTTCCATTACTTAAACTTACCATTTCTTTACCTTTTATTTTTCCTGGTGCATCATTTCCAAAAGTTACATTCCCTGATTTGCTTTCACTTAAAGTTAGAAACTTACTTTTGTCTCCAGTCATATGTTTGGAACATCCACTGTCAATATACCAGGGAGTCTTTTGTCTTTGGGCTGATAACACCAGTCCACACTTGTCATCTGCTTTCTTCTTCCAAACCTTGACATTTTCAGCAGTGGGGATCAAATCTGGCTTGTAATTCTTTAAGCGACAATCTATAGCTTTATTTCCATAGTTATGATAGATGTAACATTCTAGTTCACTAAATAGAAGATCATAGTGATTGTTATGCTCATAACTATTGTTATGTTTAACCTGCGTCCTTTTCTCAGCCATCGCATGATTTATAGTCTGAGCTTGTTTGTTGCTTGGTTGTCTCGATCTTTTTTGTGGAAGATGGTTATTTGTTGAATATATTGATTGTTCATATCTAAATCTTAAAGAATAGTTTATAGCTTTGTGACCAAAATTAGAGCAGAAAAAACAATAACCATAGAAAAAACCTTTGTACCTTGAAAAAGTCTGTCTTCTTTGAGGAGGTCGATTTCTTTCATGCCAATAATCTCTTTGATCTACAGATTTGGTTCTGGAACTTTTTCTTTCATTCCTTCTTGGTGGTTGATTTTCTTTCTTTGTTTCTGCAGAGTGACTGTTGTCAATGTTTGAGGATTTGACAAACTTGATAGGTTCTGTATTACTTGGATGATCACTACTTGGTCCTTCTTCATACCTCAATCCAACTTTCAACTTTGGGTTTCTTTACTAATTTAGAATGGAGGTTAATCCTTCCGAGGCTTTAATACTTGACAGATTTTGGTGATACAATCCCTTAAACTTCTCCATTTCTTTTTTGTTTTTTACTATCTCTTCTTCTAAGGTTTCACACCTCGCTTTCTTCTCCGACAATTGTTGTTTCAGTATGTCTTCTATTTTATTTGCCTCTTCTAACTCCACTTTTAGTAGAAAAAGGTTTTCATCAGATTTTTCACCATTCATTTTAAACTGCTTCAACAACTGTTTTTGTTTTCTCTTCTTACATATGAGTCTATCAATTTCTTCCAAAGCACTGATTAATTCACCTTCCATATCCACCATAGCTTCTTCATCATCCATTTCACCTCTTGTGTGTTCATCATCAAGATCTCCCATAGACATAAGCATAAAATCATTCACTTTTTCTTCACATGATGAATCACTATCTATGTCTTATGAGGAATTGTCATTATTTGCACACAATTTTTTTTTCTTACTATATTTCTTGAATTCGTACTTCTTTTCATCATCAGAGTTCTGGTCCTTTTTCTGATGGGGACACTTAGATGCAAAATGACCTATCTTACCACAGTTAAAAGATTTGAAGGGAATCTTGCTTTGATATTTTCCTGATCCTTTCTTTAACCTTCTCACAAATTTTGCCTCAATATCATCTAAATCTGAATCAATATTCTTCTCTTCTTTAAAAGATTCTTCTCTAGTAATGGATTTATCTTTGTTGATTCTCATTTCATATGTAGTTAAAGTTCCTAGGAGTTGATCAATGGACAGAGTTTTAAGATCATTTAGTTCTTCTATTGCAGAGACTTTTGGATTAAATTTATCAAGCAAAGATCTTAAAATCTTCTGAACTAAAAATGATTCTTCAAACTTCTCACGAAGACCCTTCATGGCATTCACAAGTTCTTCAACTCTTAAAAAATACTTGCTAATTGTTTCATCTTCATTCATCTTTAGTTGTTCAAACTTCAACCTAAATGTTTGAAGTTTGGCATCTTTTACTTTCTCATTTCCTTCATAGCTGCCAATAAGTTTATCCCACATTTCTTTGGCAGTTTGAAGATGCATCACCTTTACAAACTCGACTTCTGCAAGTCCATTCAAGATAGAATTCATTCCCTTATCATTAAATCTAAATTCTAACTTATCATCCTTCGAAGCTAGCACAACAGGCTTTATGTATCCAGTCTCCACTACATCCCAAACATCAGCACCTAAGGCCATTAGGTATGTTCTCATTCTAACCTTCCAAAAGGCAAAATTTGTTGCATTAAACAGAGACGGCTTACTGGCTGAAGTCCCTTCATGACTTGTCATGTTTAAGCTTACATATCTACCTTTAAATAAAAGGAACCTGCTCTGATACCAATTGTTGAAATTACTAAGACAACTGAGAAGGGGGGGGGGGTGAAGCAATTGTTATTTTACTTAAACAATTTTAAGTCTATTAAAACATTCTTAATCTTTCTTCAAGTGATCATCAATATTATACAACATATGGACAACATAAATAATGAGCATCAGTCGCACATAATATATACACAGAGGCAGATTTTCACAAGGAAACCCATAAAGGGAGAAAACCTCTTCTTCTTTGAAATGATAGGCAGTCTTTTAAGTTCTGTACATCATCTATAATTGAGCACCAACTCAATGTGAGGCTACTACCTCTGTTTTACAAGCTCCAACTTGTTTGAGAGCACCAACTCTTTGGTTTCTCGAGCACCCACTAGAAGAAAGGACCATCTCCCTGGGTGTTCCCGCACCGACTAGATGGAAGCACCTACTTCCACTTATACAAGCACCAACTCTCTGGTTTCTCTAGCACCCACTATAAGGAAGCACCAACTCCCTGAGTGTTCCAACACCAACTGGATGGAAGCACCAACTTCCAGTTACACAGGCTCCAACCTGTATAACATAGAACACTTGTTCTCCCTTGCACCACCCTGCCACTCTAGTTTCTCTGGCTGCAACCAGATGGAATCTACAACTCCTTGTGTTTAAGCACCCAATTGAACCTTTGAGGACAACAGTCCTCCCTAGCACCTCCCAACCACCCTGATTATGAAGTTTGCTATATATAAATTTATCACAGTGATACAATATTTATCAATGGCTTACCGGTCTCATCACTGTTTTGCTACACTGATCTTCTCTACCTACATCAGTGTCTTCCTACACACCTTCCTTACGCTTTATGTTCTTTTTCCTTTTATGCTCTGTGCGCCATGTCCCTTCTATGCACCATTCCTCTTCTGTGCATTTCAGTTGCTGCACTCTGCCTCCTTCTACACACCTGAATCACTCTCAACAACACCCAATCTCTTCTCTATTCTGCATTTTTATTTTATCTGTGCATCTTTTGCATCCTCTATTCACAATGCTTCTGCATGCTCTCCCCATGTCGAGTGCTCTACTTTATCATCATTGCAACTCTTCAGCTTCTCTAGAGGTTA
Source organism: Picea engelmannii (assembly GCA_009831015.1). Classification (NCBI taxonomy): domain Eukaryota; kingdom Viridiplantae; phylum Streptophyta; class Pinopsida; order Pinales; family Pinaceae; genus Picea; species Picea engelmannii. Next base: position 50,554 of record ML790281.1, on the reverse strand, counting down.
AACCCATGCGTCCATCATCACTGGGTGTTATGCCGAGATTCCTTAGCCTCTCCAACAGTCGAGACTCATCGTCTTCTCTGTCATAGTCGAGCTCATTCCCTCTGTTGCAGTTCCAAGCTCCAACGGTCTTACATCTGTCAATAGCCTCTATGAACAGTCTTCATGCCACTGGAAGATGCCTCGAGACTCTTCATCTTCTCTGGCGATCACCTTGAAGTCTCTTCAAGTCCTCTGGCAGAAACCATCAGTCGTTTCTCGCAGTTACATTGTGAACCTCCAAGAAAACGCATCAACAACTGAATCACCAACTGTCCAAGAGTAATGATTCAGTTATGCTAACTGAATCATAACTGATCGATTAACTGTGAAGAGCAACAGTAGCCCTTCGATCAGATTTCCAGGTATCCAACACCATTGGATTACAAGCATAGGGTCTTGCGTTGATTTCTCCATTTCGCATTTCGGCATTTTGACATTCCCGTGGTGAAGAGTCTCGACTCTTCATGTTACGATCACCGAAAATGAGCTTAACTTGGTGCTAGCTCCTCCCTCTCACATGACCACTGACAGTGACCATAGCCTACACCAAAAGGTGTTTTTCGCATTTTGGCATTTCAACATTTCGGCATTCCTGTGGTGAAGTGTTTCGACACTCCAACCCCTAGTATCCGAAACTTTGAAATGGAGTCAGATCAACGGTCTGGTATTTCGGCGTTTCACATTTCGATGTTTCGGCATTTCTGTGATGAAGTGTTTCGACACTTCCAACACCCGGTATCTGAAACTCTAAAATGGAGTCAGATCAACGGTCTGATATTTCGGCGTTTCGACATTTCTGTGATGAAGTGTTTCGACACTTCCAACTCCTGGTATCCGAAACACCGAAATGGAGTCAGATCAACGGTCTAGTATTTCAACGTTTCACATTTCGGCATTTCAACATTTCTGTGATGAAGTGTTTCGACACTTCCAACTCTCGGTATCCGAAACTCCGAAACAGAGTTTAGCTTCTGATACCCGAAATGGAGTTTAGCTTCTGATCTTGGCATGCGATCATCGTTATGCTACTGGTCGTGATCTTTGCCATCAATGACAAACACACATACTCTGCCTCTGTCTAAAAACATGCCAACATATTACCCATTGACGATATTGACAACACCTTTATTAAATTTAACATTTAAATTAAAAATAATTTTTAACCATATTTGATAAGCAAATCACTTACCCTTCAAATTCCTTAATATACATTAATGTGAACTATAACTTTGGATAAGAAATTAACTTCACTTACTTTCATTTAATTTACTTAATCACTAATTCCATTAAGAAATTGAAAAGTTGTCATAAATACATGTAACTTTGGTGAGGAATTAACTTCAATGACTTTCATTTAATTTACTTAATCACTATAAACTTGGAAACTTGTCATAGATACATGATATGATATGAAATCTTAATGCAACATGAAATTATATTAAATATTAGAATCCAAATAATATTAAGATAAATTTGTTTGATGTATAAGGTTTGTTTAGTTCTACACCTTTACTTTCATGGATGAAGATAGTAAAGACAAAACACTTTATTCAATTAAATTAAAAATTATCCCTTTGGGTATTGGGTCGAGAAGGCGTGGAAGTATTGGTTCCTAAAGTGAAAAGGATTAAATATTAGAATCCAAATAATATTAAGATAAATTTGTTTGATGTATAAGGTTTGTTTAGTTCTACACCTTTACTTTCATGGATGAAGATAGTAAAGACAAAACACTTTATTCAATTAAATTAAAAATTATCCCTTTGAGTGGAATTCTCATATAATTGATAATTATTTTTAAGTCACCAATCGCAATTAAAGACTCTACAAGCTTGATTTCTTTTCTATTCTCAACCTTTGTAATAAATAACAATAAAGTTTAGACTTCTCCTTGATTGTTAGAAGTACATATAACTAAGTAGTTTCCTACTCAAAATTTAATTTAATGAAACATATTTATCTTAAATAATTAATAAAAAATTAAAATGATAATTTACTTTGTGAAATATTGTTAATGGTTTCACACAAACATATTAAATATGCTAATTAAATTGATAATCTGCTCTGTAAAATATTGCTAATGGATTAGCACAAACATATTAAATTTGCTAAATGTGATAAGTGTAAAGGAAGGATAGACTTGTATCATGAATAAATATTTGCTAAATGTGATAAGTGTAAAGGAAGGATAGACTTGTATCATGAATAAATATTGCAAAGGAATGATAGTCTTGTATCATGAATATTGTTGTTTTTAATTTTAATTAATATTTATAATATATATCTTATTAAGTTATTTTTAATTTTAATTAATATTTATAATATATATCTTATTAAGTTATTTATAGTAATTTATTAAAAAAAATAAGATAAAAAATTAAAAAAAAAAATATTTATATTTTTTATTTTTTATTTTACATCATTGGAATCTCTTTTAACTTCACATTAAATATAACTCTCAAACATTTTATTTTCATTTATGTATATGTTCACCTAAAATATTAAAAAACAAAAAAAATCTTACTTTTAAGATAGACAAAACAAAGCTTTAAGCTAAAGATTGTACAAATAAAGATCTTTTTAGAAGATATTTTTCTGACAAAAATTGTTGGATTTATAGATTTAAGTGATTATTTCTGTAAAATATGATTACCCTGAAAAGTTTTCAGCACACTGAATCCATTTATGCATTCAAAAATAAACTCTAAACAACAACAAAAAAAAATAATTCATATAAATTTATATCTCCTAATTTGAGAAAAAAAAAAAAACATTTATAAGAACAACTAGTAAACTCCACAAAACAAATATTGTAAAAATTAATTCAGCTCAACAATTGGATTTTAAAAGTAAATCCGCTAATTTTAGGGCAGAACGACGTCCTTTCTTGTCTGTAACGTTACCTTGAGACCATGTTGCATGAACATAGTCAGCCCGAACTTAGGCTTCACAGGATGCCCGGGTTCGATTCTCACGCAGTAACGCAGGAGAACATGAGCGGCCACACACTTCATACTGACGTAAGCCATCTCCCTTCCCAGGCATAGGCGAGGTCCGGCATTGAAGACGGGATACTTGAAATCCGACTCCTTCCTGCAAATCCCATCTCGATTCATCCATCTCTCGGGCTTAAATTCCATGCAATCCTTACCCCAAATGCTCTCCATCCGATTCGTGGCATAAATAAAATACAGAAGCTTTGAGCCCTTGTTCACATGAGTCCCATCTGGTAAAAACACGTCGCGTACTGCTTGCCTGTAACTGACGGGAACAGGAGGATAGAGCCTCATAGATTCTGAGAGAGCAGCATGCAAATACTGCATGCCTTTCAGATCAAGCTGACTAAAGCGAACAGTATTGATATCGTAAGGGTTATTACAGAATTTAGCCTTCAAGATCTGGGAGAGTTCCGATAGAATTTTTGCCTCTACATTTGGGTGTTGGTTTAGCAGCCAGAAGAACCATGACAACGCCAGAGAAGACGTATCTCTGGCAGCAAGCATCACGCTGAGACACAGATCTCGCACAGATTTCAGAGAAGGAGAACGCCCTTCCTCTGTCTCAAAGTGGATAAAAGTAGACAGAATGTCTCCACACTGTGCGCGATTTCCATTGCTCATTTTCTTCAGCTCCGCCAATTTGAACCTCACAAGCTCAGAAGCATATTCAAGTATTATACCCATGGCTCTTCTGTGCTTTCTCTCAAAGCTCACATTGAGAAACTTCATCAATTTCCATACAAATGGAGGAATAATAAGACGGTAAGTGCAGGATTCGATGGCTTCATCAAAGGCACTGGCAAAGGGAACCTCAGGAAGATCGGGCAGCAGAAACCCGGCGTCTTTGCCCGATATAGCCAAACATATGTCATCGAAGTTCAAGCGAAGCAAAATATCCTGTATATCTAACGAAGAATTCATCTTGCACGATTCTTCCAGGACTGGAATGAGTCTTTCCAGGACTAATCCTTGTATCTGATTTATGCTCTGATCGCGGAAGCTGGTGCTGCTCATCGCTATGGCCACGGCCTTCCTCTGCTTCTTCCACGGCTCGTCGTCTGCCACGAAGAGGCCGTCTCCAAATATGTCGAAGAAAACGGACTTGAAGCTGGAGCCTCTGGGGAAATTGACGAAATCATCTTTGAGAATGTACTCCAGATTCCGCGGGCTGGATGTGACGATTTCGAAAAAGTGATTGCTCCCCAACGGTCCCTTGAATGCGAATGTCCCACCATTGCGAATAACTATTCCCGCTGCCCATTCGTATGCGTTGCTCAGATTCCATAGCAGCGAAGGCACCATGCCCACCACTGGCCAATTCACAGGATCCCCTTTGTTTTTTCTTGATTTGGTTAAGTGCCATATAATGGCCACGACCACCATGAGCGCAGTGATGAATCCGTAAGAGTAGGTTTCCATTTTTCTGCCTAGAGGCACTTTCCACTGCAACTCGAATTCAGAATGAGGGAGGTGAACTAATCAGATCCACGATCCCTCAAATGAAAATTTCACGATCCTTCAGGGAAAACACTGTGTCATATCGACGAGAGAACTTGAACTTTGAGTCTATTATAGGAAATTTCTCAGCAATCTCCGTCTGAGAAATAGTAGGCAAAGATCGCTCTTATTATTTAGACTTGCCAAACGATCACAGGAAAGAAGAAATAGAGCCGAGCGGAGGATGGTACGAACCCATGCCAGAAGCCAGAGCGGAGCATCCTATTATCCCGTGATGCAGCATTATATAAAATACTTCAACTAGCAATCAGGGGCTGAAAGCATTAATCTCTTCGCTGGGTTAGTTTTAGCCACAAAACTCTAACTCAGCATTAGTGCCTAACATGTATTAAAATGTGAAAGACAAAGAGCCAGACCTCACCTACCCAGCGCTGCAAGCATGGGCATATGCTATCATTTAAAGAAGCAACGTTCTGCGCATGAATCTTCAGTGGAGGTCATAAGTACTCATGGCGGTTGGAATTCATGTTGCACGCTAAAATGACATGAACCAATTTACTCCTTTCCCCGTCTAATGTAACTTATGAACAGACCAACTGGTTCCTCATCGTGGTTACTGCCCTCATTATTATTATTGTCTTCACGGGCAAGGCTCGAACCATTGACCTATTGTATATATCTACTAGCACAGCCACTCAAAACCGTGGCTGATGAACGTCGAAAGGCGCAGACAGAAAATGAAACGCACAGAAAGAAAATGAGCGTCTACAGCCAGCACAGCCAGCTTGCTAAATCCAAAGTTTAATCATTTAAACGTGCCAATCATATAGTGCTACAATAATTTCTTAATATGATTAGGTAAATGTTAAAAGGTAAACAGGTTAACGGATGCATTCAAAAATACAAGAATCCAAAGTTTAATCATTTAAACTTGCCAATCATATAGTGCTACAGTAATTTCTTAATATGATTAGGTAAATGTTAAAAGGTAAACAGGTTAACGGATGCATTCAAAAATACAAGGAAGTTATGAAGAGGAAATCACATTCATTGATTTGGGAGGACGACTAAGAATATG
>ML790281.1:23650-44930 GCA_009831015.1 Picea engelmannii | reverse complement strand
GTTAACGGATGCATTCAAAAATACAAGGAAGTTATGAAGAGGAAATCACATTCATTGATTTGAGAGGACGACTAAGAATATGCCAGCATCTTCAATTGTTAGCCATCATATTAGAATTTTAGATTAAAAGGTGATTAATTGTGCTCATTGTCAATAGGTGTACGCATTTTGGTGTAAATATATCTACTAGCACAGCCACTCAAAACCGTGGCTGATGAACGCCGAAAGGCGCAGACAGAAAATGAAACGCACAGCCAGAAAATGAAACACACAACGAGAAAATGAGTGTCTACAGCTAGCACAACCAGCGTGCTAAATCCAAAGTTTAATCATTTAAACGTGGCAATCATATAGTGCTACAGTAATTTATTAATATGATTAGGTAAATGTTAAAAGGTAACCAGGTTAACAGATGCATTAAAAAATACAAGGAAGTTATGAAGAGAAAATCACATTCATTGATTTGGGAGGACGACTAAGAATATGCCAGCATCTTCAATTGTTAGCCATCAGATTAGAATTTTAGATTAAAAGGTGATTAATTGTGCTCATTGTCAATAGGTGTACGCCTTTCGGCGTAACCACACATACACCTACCTGACATGCTTTGTTGTTTTAGGTTTGTTACTGCCATGGAAATCAGATCTTTTAGCTGTAACTTGCACTGATAGTAAAGTGTTGTAATATTTGGGGTCGGGGCATTGATTCAGCGCAGGCAATGGGAATTATTATATATCAATGATTGCCATTTGGGGTTTTATGTTTAATAAGTAAGTTTTCTATGTTCTAAACCTTTTATGTTTTGGTTATTTTTAATTGATATTATCAATTTAATTGTGATTTTTCTCAATAAAAAGGTCTTGTTTAACTGTTCTACATTTTTTCCTTCCTAGTTGGAATTGACAACATAAATCCACACCAAATCACAACTTTTTCTTGTTTAAATTGTATTTATGAATGCAGAAACCTGAAAATATGCCCGGAAAAGGGGAAAAACATAGCCCATTTAGACTACGGCTATAAAAAAGGCCTTGTCTAATTGTTCTATGTATTTTCCCTCCTTGTTGGATTCCACAACATAAATCCGAACAAAATCACAACTTTATGTTGTTTAAATTGCATTTCTAGACGCAGAAATGGAATCAACGTGCTAAAAATCCCCTATAGCATTGAGATTATGTCCAGAAAATGGCAAAAACGTAGCATATTTAGACTCGGCGGCAAGGCCACCGTAGTTTACTTGGTTGGGACTATGCCTTACTCCTTCGTTTCATTTATTACTTAACAATTATGTTTGTTTCTTATACTTAGACAATTCAACAAGTATAGAACATCCATACATAGTAACAACGAAATGCAAGTGGGTGGGTGAACTAGCCTAATACCTGAAATCTTAATACAAAAGCAGGAGTGTGCTGAGTCTAAAAATCGTGCCACACCGAAGATACAGTTACAAAGAGATTTCACTCAAGCTTACACCAAAACCTGTGCGAAACATACAACAAACTTCATTTCGTCAGCTTGCAACCTTCTTTGTCATCGCATACATAAAGCTACATGAACTCTTCACATTCGTGCTTCATCCATGAGATATTCATTGCTCTTTCCTTAGACCATGCGACTTGTAATCACCACTACCTTGGCTGATTTCAGATCACATCTTTCCTTCCAATTTGTTTTCCTTCCAAATGGCCTTTTCCATAGTGCATATATATGTACCTAGCCTAGGAATTAGCGCAGCCCATGCCTTGGAGTTGACTCATCATTTGACATCTTGTCCACTTTGAATCTTGGGCTGAATTTTTCCTAAGGGGTGGGTGTCCCTTGGGTGAGTCGACCAACTCACCCAAGCGTTCCCTTTTCCACCTAGCCAAATCATCATTTTCATTGGGTTCCTAGGTCGTGCCCTTGACTGATCATTCAACCACTTTGCTTGGCTAAGCATTTGTCACACGTCTCCTTAGTTTCTCCCCTTGGCACGTCGAGCGCCCAAGGTGACCGGGCTCAACCAATCTTGAGTTTTCCTTCTGTTAGGTTGGACCAAGGTCCTTCTTGCCGAAGCACCCAATTGAAGCTCTTCGGTAACTTGTCGTTTTGGTGGAGCGCTCATTGCTTTGTTCAGTGGAGCACCCATCTCCTACCCATGTTTCATCATTTACACATCTTAACATTTTTCATAAGAATCCTTTGATAAAAAGTTGTTCCTTGGCACAACACGTGCCCAAGCAACCCCAAATTCCCCATATATGAAGATCCTTCGTCTCTTCATTTGAACCAAGCGCTCTTCCTACTTGAGTTGTCCATCTTGGTTTGTGGTGGAGGAGCGCACACTGAGGCTGGACGCCCTAGGCTTGACAGATATGATTTTGTTAGGTGAGTTGAGCTAGCCAACATGCAGAGCATCTCCATAACTCTCAACGTAGTGATTGAATTAAATGTGGTACACATAATTTGGTAGAGTGGTGCAAACACCATGCTTTTTGTGATCCTTATAGTCCGCTCACTCCATCAACACAAATCCTTGTGGCATAAGACTTCTTGTTTTTGTCTTCATTCTCTCACTCAGTGTTGGACACAGAATCATAGTTCTTTCTTCTTCATATGGTTGTAGCCCCTACTGTCTAGTATGCCAATGGGATCTTTTGAGTTTTAGCTTCTATATTTGATGCTATTTGGAATGTAACTTCTCTTGGATCACTATTACACTGAAGGCATATGATGATGGCTCTATTTGCAATGCTCTGTTACCATTCTGGTGGCTTGATTGATGAGTTGTAATATTCATTGGAATACGCAACAGTCTGTAAGCATATACATCCCTTTCAACAATTTTCTACTATGACCTCATGCTAGAAAAAAGGCAAAGGAAAACTGTAAATGCTCGTTCTTTGAACTTGGCAATCAAGATTAAAATACCAATACTTGTTAAATAGTAGAAGTGATTTCTTAAAAAAATCAATGGATTTTACCAACCCACCGCTCAAAACATTGTCTACCCAATCAAATTAAGTGTTGTTGGTATGTGGATGCTATTGACCATGGTTGAGGTGAATGTCCAACAACCAAACAATGTTCTATAGCTACACACAACCTCCAACGGATGTATATAGGCTTATGGGTGAGACAAAATGTCCAACAAAGTAATTAAATCGACCAACAAGGTAATCAAACATCCAACTACGAAATAAAATGCCCATGGGGATATAAAATCGCCTAGGCATCAAGTAAAACACATAGGGAATGTGAACTTGCCCAGGGGATGTAGACTTGGCCAAGGAAAAATTAAAACACTCAGAGGAATGTGAACTCGCCCATGCACAAAATAAAACACCATGGGGCTGCAAATTCGACCCAAGCAAGGAGAAATTCATCCAACAATGTCTAAAAACACCTAAACAAGAAGAAAATCAACCAGGAAAGTGAAATTTGACTCAGATAAGAGAATTTGTAGCCTGGAGAAGTGATAAATTCATCCAACAACTAAAAAAATGAAATTAGCAACTTCCTACTTAATTGCAACAACTATTTTTTAACAACCATTGATCTTAGATTCAATGGATGATGGACATTTAAGAGTTGTTGGGGTTCTTCATTTGCACAAAGAGAATGATCTCTCACACCATAACATAACCAAAAAGTAATTCAATTTAATATAAAGAAGAACAACATCAAACACATTAATCAATCACAATGAAATTGTGCATTTTACCCTGGAAACCCAATTGGGAAAACTAGCTTTGAATGCAGGGCTCGGTGTATTATTCCAACAATCTTTGGTTATAATGCTTTCTTGGATCATTGTCCATTCTCCTCTTCATTGACAAAATACCCATTAGGAATAAAATTACATGAGAAAATAGGGAGAAATGAGGTAATGGGAAGGCCAATGGGATGACCTTTCGTTTCCCATTCCTCAACCTATTCTCTCCTATATATATATATATATATATATATATATAATTATATATATTTAATTCTCCTTTTTCTCTCACATTCAATTTTTCTTGCTCAAATTTACATTTATTTTTCTTTTACATAGTTTAGATAACCTTCATAAATTGTCAAATTTTCTTGCAGGAACTCATTCTTACCCATTCATTTGGTTCGAATCTAATTCAAACCACACCTCCTCATTGAGACACTTTTTGGTCTCCAAAAGCTCAAGGAAACCAATGTGGATCAATGTGTCTTCTATATGCTTCTCTAGAATGTGGCTTTCACTCTAGCTCCTTGCAACAACTCTAACTCTGGCTCATGGCTCTAGCTATTAACTCTGGTCTTTGGATATGGCTCTAGTTTTGGTTGCTGGATCGCTTGTTCCCACAATAGAAGTATGCTCTTTGAATATCAATTTTGATCAATCTCTGGATTCCAACTGTAACATCCTCACTATAATCCCCATTTTAATTAATGCATAATGTAGATATGAATGTGGCTACATCTAATCTATCTAATATGAAAATTGTGTTTATGAATTTAATATATAAAATGTGACGATAGCTATTGGGGGATGTGTTTTCCATAAGAGAAGGGAGTGTCTAGGAGGGGTCCAAGGGGGGAATTATTTATGGGTATTAATTCAAACCCACTTTCCCGAATTTTATTATCTTTGGGAAAACCTTCTATTTTGTTGTTGAGTGTTCCCAAAGCCAATCATTAAACTCATATAAGAGGGTGGGTGTAAAAATTCACATCCCATAGTTATTGCGAGCATGAGGTTTAAATATAATCAACATTGGGAAGAGTGAGCAATCAACTAGCTTGGGGGAAGAGGAAATTCGTATGGGTAGAACACAGTTTTTACAAGAATTTTTTTGCACGAGAAACAAGTAGAGAACATGGAAGAAGAGCACTAGATCTGGAGTAGTCATGGAGGATGAATTTTTGACAGTTTTTGGAGCTAAATACTGAAGAGTCAGGTTGTCAAGCCCAAAGACTGAACTCCTATGTGAGTTTCACTGTAACAACAAGTGATTATTGTTGTTTTCCCAGTAGTTTTTTCCTAGCAGTGAGTTCCTTTGAGTTCCCAGTAGTGACATTCCTAGTTACCTATGCCAGAGAGACCTGGATAAATGAACGATGCATCCCAATTGACTGAGAGCAGTGAAGGGGCACATTCCTTGGGTTAGGTGAGTCGAGAGGAAGAAAGTTGGAGAAATCTGAGATAGCTATAGGAGAATTCTAGTGGGTTGTGGGAAATTTGAGTTGTGAGTGGACATCGAGAGATACTCTTTTATTGTGGATTCCTAGCCCCATCTCAGGGGTGACTTGTTGTTGAGATATAGAACAAGTCTATGGTTGGGTAGAATGTCCATCCCAGGCAGCTAGTTGAAAAATTGTTTTAAAAAGATAAGTGTTTATCTATTTTCTAAGTTAATTTATGAGTTTAATTGCTATGCATTTTACTCTTTGAATGAGAATGATTTATATGTTGTTGTACATGATTTTATTTTTTGAATTCATGTCATTTCAACATGTTGTATCTGCATATAGTCATGCATACCTAAAAATGGTTAAATTTTTTTATATGCGTAGTTGATAAGCGACATGAATTTAGTTAGTAGAAAAATTTCAAATGTATGTGTATTCCATGTAGTAATGTTCCCTAGTTAAGTTGGGGGATGTTACATATTGGTATCAGAGCTCAAGGTTCAACACTGAGCTTGTATGGACCAAGAGCTAGTGTGAATTGAGAAAAATTCGTTGTTGCAGATTTAGTTCTATGATGAATTTGGGGGAAAATGGTGAACCAAAGTGAAATCCATGAATTTATTGGTAGATTCAAGTTTATTTACCTCAAAACAGTCGAAGAAGAAATTTATGGCGTCAATCTGCGAGTTAGAAAGTCAAAAAGTTGAATTTGGAAGTTGAATTATTTATTTTCATGGAAGCAAATAAATTTGGTGATCGATGACCCAGATTATTTTGACCTAGAGAATCGATGATCAAGATTTCGTTGATTCTCCAGGTGGAAATAATTTGGGCCATCGATCACTAAATTTCGACATGATTTCGAAAATCGGGTTTCGAAAAGATATTGGAGTGGGGCATGAGGTTGAGTCTGAAGGAAGAAACTGATGGAACATGCCCGAGAGAAAGAGAGTCACTGATCTGGATCAACATCTCTCTTAGTAGTTCGATTCCTCAAGGAGTGTTTTCGGAAAAAAAAAATCATTCAGGAATTTCGTGGGTAACTTCGCATTCCAATGAAGTGAGTCTGACTGAGTTAAAGGTTGAGTAGTTGAATATTTTAGATAATATCTGGACCATTGGATGTAGAATATGTCAGTCGTTGGATCCTTCATAAAGGTGTCTTCATAAGGGTCCATTCAGAAATCCTGGTGGTGGTGTTTTGTTTCTGAAATAGCTTGTCTGACTGAGGTAACCAATGCGCAGCTTAGGAAACTGAGATGATCGGGGCTATTGGTCAGGGTGATTGTTGACCGTATAATCTATCAGATGAGCATGGAATCTCAAAAGGGTCGAGGGTGAAAGAGAATTCCATGTCATCTTTCCATGTTAGTATGCCATGTCGAGTGACATGTTAGCAAGGGTAGGCAAATCAGAGAGTTCCACGTGACAATCGGGTACAGGTGGGACTCGTAGTAGCTTTTGGTAAAGGTAAAAGACTCAAGGATGAATCATGATTGTTCGTGGGGAGAAGATATTGGATCTCAACCATCCATTAGGGATCAATGATCAGAAGGGAACATTTTAGAAAGAAGTGTTTCTGAGTGTTTTCAGAAAGAAGTGTTCTGAGGGATTTCAGAAAGAAGTGGTTCCGAGGGTTTTTGAAAAGGAGATTTCGAAAGGGTTTTGAAAGGAATGTTTCTGATGGAATTCATAAGGGGAAGTTTCTGATAGGAAATGTATGAAGGGGTGTTTCCAATAGTGTTTTGGACCACATATTTTCAGGACGATCTGTGTACCCAATAACTTGAACTTTCCGATGGGAAAGGTCTAAAAAAGAGTTTCCGACAGGCTTGTGAAGGTTTGGCCATGGCTTGGAAATGTTAGGATATTTAGACACTAATGAGTTAGTTAAGATGTACTTGGTATAATGTGTCGTTAGGTAAAAGTGTGTTTCTTTATTATGCATTAGTATGCACTTGTAGTTAGGAAATACAATGGTCACGATATGTTCTTGACATAAAGTGATCTGATGGTTCATATTCTCCTCAATCTTAATGACTACATTGATTTGTTGGTTAAAACCCAATTGGTCCATGATCTCTATTTAAAGATAATGGAGGATCATTTTTCGATGATCAATTGTGAGAAACTCTCTTGTAAAATCTCTTTGTAATTTTTTTTCTTTTGCATTAATAAATTGCTCCAAGTGGCCGCATTGGATGGGGCCGTGGATGTTTCCCCATAGAGATTTTACCAGGTCAAAACATCTATTTGTTGATATTTGATTTGTTTGTGTGATTGGTTATTGAATGTGTTCATTCTCCGTTGGAATACCTATGTTGTCGAACATGGTATCAGATCATGTTTGAAGACCCGCTCCCATTATAGATCGATATCGTGAAGCCGAGTTGCCTCATCTATGGATTCTACCATTTTCGTAAATTCCTAGGATGAGAGGATTGTTCCATTGTGTCTGGAGTGCTCGTTTAAGTTAGGAACGCATTTCGTTTCACTCGAAAAGGTTTATGTTTTCCCAAGATATGGCCATTTCAGTCAGATCCGGAGGTACAAAGCCTGAATACGCCCTTTTTAAATTTTTGCAGAGTATTATTGCAGTTTTATTTAAGTTTTATATATTTTTTTATGGGTTTATACTCTTTTATATTTGTGTATGCTATTTTCCCCGCACCCTGTGTGATCTCGAAAAATTAGAAATAGATAGGAAAATGTGCATTTTCCAGGTAAACTAACCAAGATATAACCCTTGTTGTCATCGAGAAGATAATTTTTTTTCTAGTGTGGAAAGAGTTTTTTATGAGAATGCTCTCCAAGGCCATCTTCTTCAACAACAACAACAATAACAACAATCCCAATCTTCCTTCTAAACAATACAATATGTTTTTCTAGCTCACTTGGTTAAAAGTTGTCTTATTAAGTAAGAGGTCTTGAGTTCAAATCTATTTTTTGTTACTTTTTTTTTTTTTTAAAGTTCATGCATCCATTGTAAAGTGTAGTTCACTTCAAGTATAAAACTGAATCACTATAAGTAACTTTAATATTTTATGTTAAATTTATTTATTTTGCATGCAACTTTCTTTTATAAAGCAACTTCATTGTAAAAGTGATCCCCACTTCTTTTAATAAAAGTGAGTCACTTCATAAAGCAACTTAATTGTAAAAGTGAGGTTATTTGGAAGGGTATCACCATGTGGACCAACTTCTACTTTTCATGTGACTCTTTGGTTATAGTTTATGTTTTTTTTTTAAATGACATAACTTTCACATCTGAAGTCTGTTTTGAGTGTTGTTTTTTTAAAACCGCCTAATTTTTCGAGATCTTTCCATCCATATTATCAGTTTTAGTTTCTAAATCCATATTATATTCATATTTAATATGGTTTCTTCTGGTGATATTTTTCTTACCAGCACCAACTACTTCCAATGGAAATCCCATATGGAGAATTTATTAAGAAGTAAAGGCATGTACCAGATTACCTTGGGAAAGGAAAAAGAACCCACTAATGATGAAAAGAAATTCAAATGGGCTAATAGGAATGACGAAGCACGTGGACTAATCAAAATGTCCATCTCTCCTGATTTAAGGTTCCACCTTCAAGAAATTGATGACCTCGATAAATCTTGGGAAAAACTTGTATCCGTGTTTGGTAAATACAATATTATTTGAGCAGATAAGTTAGAAAATCAGATATTGACTTTAAGTCCAAATGATTTTTCTTGCATTGAAGACTATCTATCTAAGTTTAAAACACTTAGAATTTTATGTGAAGAGTCTAACATAAAGATGGATGAAGAGTGTTGCATCTATATTATTCTTTCTAATATAGGTAGTGCATATTCTGTGTTTGTATCTACCTTTTATGCCATGAGAGAGGATCTAGGGAAATATTATAAAAAACCCACGCTTGAGTCCTTTTGTGATTCTTTGATTAGAGATCAAGATAAGAATGTACAATTTGGAGTGATCAAGGCTACAGGTACCTCCAACAAAGCCTTAGTAGCCCAGTAGAAAGATAAACCAAAGAATCCTAAGAAGCAACATACTCACCATAACAATAAGAAAAAAAGGGGTCCCAAACCCACTCATACAACTTCAACTCCTAATGTTGACAAAGGACCAAAATATAAAATAAGAAGACTAACAAACATTGTAACTTATGTGGGAATGATGGTCATGATGAGTCCAAATGTTTCAAGAAGTTTCCAACTTTAGAAGCATCTATGAAGAAGCACAACATCGGTATTGATTCCACTTCTTCTTCTTCTTCTTCTCATGGACATGGACTTTCTGCTTCTTGTTTCTCCTTCAGTGTAACTCCTACTTCTTCTTCTGATGAGTGGCTTATTGACTCTGGAGCATCTTATCATATGGCTAAGGAGAAAGCCATATTTTCCACTCTAAATGAATGTAACACCAAGAAAATATTTGTTGGTGATGATAGATATCTTAGTGTTGTAGGATATGTGACAGTTTAGGTAGATAGTATTCACTTCAATGATGTAATATGTGTTCCAAGTATTTCTTGTAACCTTCTATCAGTATATCAAATCACTCATTCAGGTGAAGGTAAAATCGTAGAGTTTTCACCTCACCAATTTGTAATCAAGGATATCAAAGATCCTCAACATGTTCTTGCCACTGTAATCGTTGATGATATTACTAGGTTGTACAAGTTTGACAACTTTGGGTCATCATATTTTCCATTAGTTTTTGTTGCTCATAGTGATGACTAGAGCAAACTTTCGTATGAGTGGTTTGGTCATATAAACTATCACTCATTGCAACAACTATATAATCAACATATGGTGATTGGTCTTCCTCTTGTTTCATGCAGAGATGGTGTTTGTGTCGGTTGTGTTCTCAACAAACATCATCAAGATAGTTTTGACAAACATGCATCTTGGCATGCCTCAGGCCCTTTGCAGCTTGTTCATTATGACTTGTGTGGTCCACTTTCTTCTCCTTTTTTTTGGGGGGGTGCAAGTATTTCTTAAATTTCATTGATGACTTTTCCAGATGTAATTGGGTTTACTTCTTAAAACTTAAAAGCGAAGTTTTTGATAAGTTTCTGGCCTAGAAAGGCCTTGTAGAAAAGCAATATGGCAATCAAATTTAAAGGTTAAGAATAGATAATGGAGGCGAATATATGAACAATAATTTTACAAGTTACAACACTACACAGGGCATCCAAATGAAACACACTGTTCCATATACACCACAACAAAATGGTTTTGTTGAGAGAAAGAACTGCACATTAAAAGAAATGGGTAATTGCATGATCCAATATAAGGGATTAAGTCTAAAGTATTGGGCGGAATTCATCAACTGTGCAAATTACATATTAAATCCCACTCCCACAAACGCTCTTAAAAATATAACACCAGAAGAAGCATGGACTAAAATTAATCCTAATGTAAGTCACTTCCATGTATTTGGCAATATAGCACGGGCTCACATTCTTGATGAGAAAATGAAAGCATTGTAGCCTAAAAGTGAGAAGTGTATATTTGTTGGTTATTCTGAAGATGTCAAAGGTTACATACTTCTTCAACCACATTGTAATGAAATTATTATTAGAATAGATTTTAAATTTGATGAAAATCTCTTGGCCCGCAAGCCTAATTCGACTATTGTGCCTTCTTTGGCATGTGAACCATCTTCAATGTTTGTGCCTTCTTATGATCTTATTCTAGTTTCTTCTTCAGATGATGATAGTGGGGATGAAAATAAATCTCTGTCTTATCACCTTCCTCCAGATGAGTCCATTGAACCTGAACCAACACCAACACCACTGCTTCCTAGATGGGTCTGTTCAACATGAGAAGAAATTAGTGATCTTTTTGGTGATCCTTGATATCAATGTCGTACATGTTCACAGTTCCAACGAGCCTCCTCTCTCTTGGCTCAAGTTTCAAAGACTCATGATCTAGATACATTTGCAGAAGCTTCAAGTCATCTAGATTGGGATACAACAATGAATGAAGAGTATTGTTCTTTAATGTCAAACAATACTTTGGATATTGTACCTCTTCGAAAGGAAGAAAACTTTTCAGATGTAAATGGGTCTACAGAACTAAGTATGCATCAGATGGAAGTGTTGAAAGACACAAGGATCAGTTTGTTTCCAAAGGATTTCCAAAGTTGAAGGTATTGACTATAATGAAACCTTTGCCCCTGTAGCCAAAATGAATTCCATCTGCCTTTTTCTTTCCCTTGCTACCTCACATAAATGGGAGGTCCACTGGATGGATGTTAAATCCTTCTTCTTGCATGGGGATTTGCAAGAAGAAATCCCGAGAAGATAGAGGACATTAGAGGATGGCCATCACAAAGAAATGTGGAAGAGGTAAGATCATTTATGGTTCTTGTCGGTTACTCACAAAGATTCATAAAAGGATTTTTAAAGATTGCAAGTCCAATCACTTCTTTGCAAAAGAAGGGAGTGAAATTTGAATGGACTTCCAAGTGTGAAGATAGATTTTAGCAACTGAAAGACATTTTTACAAGTGCATCAATCTTGAATATTGCGGACCCGGATGAATTTTTTTGGTGTGCACTGATGCGTGCAAGGAAGGGATCGATGTATCCTCACTCAAAAGGATCATGTTGTATGGTACACATGACTTGTAATTAGCATCCATTGTTCATGTGTTTAAACAATGGAGACATTACCTTATGGGGAGAATATTTTAGCTAAGGACAAACCACTGTGGTCTGAAACATTTGTTTGGAAAACCAATATTAAATTCCATAAAAACTAGATGGCTAGAATTTCTTAGTGAATATGAAATTGAAATTAATCACATCAAAGGAAAGGAGAATCAGGTGGTCGATGCACTCAGTAGAAAAAAAATGCGATGCATATGAAATTCATCAACATGTACAACACATATTTAAAAGACATAATTTTAGAAGCTACAAATTCAAATCAACACTATTTAAAAATAACATTTAAACATTACAACAAGGAAATTTACAAACAAAATTTAAATATTATGAGCTGCAAGAGGATGAAATACTCATGTATAGAGGGAAAATATATTTGTCAAATTCTGGTGAGATAAAAAATACAGTGTTGAGAGAAATGAAAATTGTACCATACGTTGGACACCTAGGATATCCGAAAACAATTGCAACTATGGGAAGCCAATAAATTTGTCCAGGAATGAAGAAAGAAGTGGCTAATTACATAGGCAAGTGTCTAGATTGACAGAAGGTAAATACATAGAATAAACATCCATTTGAGCTATTACATCCATTTCCCATTCCAGAATGTAAATGGAAAGTTGTTACGGTGGATTTTATTACTAAATTTCCCAGAACAATGAAGCAACATGATTCCACCATGTTGGTGGTGGACAAATTGACAAAGGTTGCACATTTTATTCTTGTGAAGACTACACACAAGGAAACAAATATTGCAGAGATCTACATGAAGGAATTTGCTGAGCTATATGGAGATCCTAAGGAAATAGTTTCAGATAGAGATCCATAATTCACATCCAATTTTTGGAAAGGTTTGTTCAAAGGATTTGGGACAAATTCAAATCTCAGTATGGCGTATCACCCAGAGTTAGATGGGAAAACAGAGATAACCAATAGAATCATTGAAGACATGTTCATAATGTATGTGATGGACCAACCATCAAAGTGGGAATATTATATCCACTTATTTGAATTCGATTAGAATAATGGGTATCAAGCCTCATTGAAAATGAACCCATTTGAATCATTGTATGGAAAGAAGTGTAACACACCAATGAGTTGGGATAACCCAACAAATAGAATTGTTATTGGGCCATATTTGTTGAAGGAAATGGAAGAGAAGATGATAAGAATTAGGAAGAATTTAAAGGCTACCCATGACAGACATAAAAGCTATGCAGAAAAGATCAAAGTTTTTAGAGATTTTGAAGTGGGTGAACATGTTTTTCTAAAAGTGAAATTAAAAAAAAGTTTTCTAATATTGGGTTGTTGACCAAAGTTGGCAGCATGATATTGTGGGCCTTGTGAGATATTAGAAAAGATAGGGCCATTTACATACATGCTATAATTTCCTGCATCCATGAGAGTGCATAATATATTTCATGTATCATTATTAAAGAAATATGCTCCTGACTCTAACCACATAATTGATTGCACTATGATCCAAGTGGAGAACGAAGGGGATTTAATGCGCATCTTGAACCAGAAAGTGAAAGTGCTCAAGAAAAAATCAATCAACTTGGTAAAGGTCCATTGGACTTGCTACAGTCTTGAATATTCAATGTGGGAGCACGAAGAAACCATTTGGGAGGAATACCCACAAATTTGACAATTTTGAAGGAAATAGAAGCTAAAAATGCAAGACTCCATTTTTGGGAAGCTAGAGTTCCTGAACAACATCTAAAAATTCTTGGTCACTTGCGGTGACAACCCTAATAAAATAATGGTGTATCTCGATGGACAAAGAGAAATGAAGGGGGCACATTCCTTGGGTCAACAGGTTGATAAGAACGAGATAATATAGTTGGAACTATTGTTAGAGTTGTGAAATGGATTTTTTTTTTATTTTTATAAATATTGTGACGTAAAATTGTATGTGTTTAGGCATGGTGTTGTTCACCAAGGACGATGCACAATTGTAGGGGAGGAGAAATGTAAAATCCCCACTATAATCCCCGATTTAATTAATGCATAATGTAGATATGAATGTGGCTACGATCAAGCGATGTAATATGCAAATTATATTTCTGAATTTTAGTAAATAAAATGTGATGCCAACCGTTGGGGGACATGAACAAAGACTGGGGGATAAGTTTTCAAAGAAAGGGAGTGTCTACAAGGGGTAATTAAGATGAAATATTGGATCACGATGAAACCATTTGGGAGGAATACCCGTAAAATTTTCAATTTTGAAGGAAATTGAAGCTAAAAATGAAAGACTCCATTTTTGGGAAGCTAGAGTTCCTGAACCATATCTCAAAATTCTTGGTCACTTGCGGTGATAGCCCTGATAAAATAATGGTGTATCCCAATGGATTGAGAGAAATGAAGGGGGCGCATTCCTTGGGTCAACAGGTTGAGAAGAACGAGAGAATATGGTTGGAACTATTGTTGGAGTTGTGAAATGACAAATTTTTTATTTTTATAAATATTGCGATGTAAATTTGTATATGTATTTTGGCATGGTGTTGTGAACCAAGGATGATGCACAATTTTAGGGAGGGGGAAAGTAAAATCGTCACTATAATCCCCAATTTAATTAACGCACAATGTAGATATGAATGTGGCTACGACCAAGCGATGTAATATGCAAATTTTATTTCTGAATTTTAGAAAATAAAACGTGATGCCAACTATTGGGGGAAATGAAGAGAGATTGGGGGATAAGTTTTCCAAGAGAGGGAGTGTCTACGAGGGGTCCAAGGGGGGAATTATTTATGGGTATTAATTTAAAACTACTTTCCTGAATTTTATTATCATTTGGGGTAACCTTCTATTTTGTTGTTGAGTGTTCCCAAAGACATTCATTAAACTCATGTAAGGAGGTGGTTGTAAAAAGTCACATCCCATAGTTATTGGGATCATGGGGATGAATTAAAATCAACATTGGGTAGAGTGAGCATTCAACTAGCTTGGGGGAAGATGAAATTTGTATGGGTAGAAAAGAAAATTTTTATAAGAATGTTTTTTTATGAGCAACAAGTAGAGAACGAGGAAGAATAACATTGGAGTTGAAATAGTCATGAAGGAAGAATTCTGGAGTGTTTTTGGAGATAAATAGTGAAGAGATAGGTTTTTAGGTATGAAGAGTGAAATCTTGTGTGAGTTTCACTGTAACAACAACTGATTGTTGTTGTTTCCCTGGTAGTTTTTCCTAGCAGTGAGTTCCTTTGAGTTAAGTAGTGAGATTCCCAGTTACTTGTTCTAGAGAGACCTGAATAAATTAACGGTGCAACCCGATGGATTGAGAATATTTAAGAGGCACATTCCTTGGGTTGGGAAGATCGAGAGGAAGAGAGCTAGAGAAATTCGAGATAGTTGTAGGATAATGTCAGTGGGTTGTGGGATATATGAGTTGTGAGTGGACAGTGAGAGACACCCTTTTCTTGTGGATTTGTATCCCCAACTCTGGGGTGAATTCCTGTTGAGATCTAGAACAACAAGTCTATGATTGGGTGGAATGTCTGTCCCAAGAAGATGGTTTCACAATTTTTTTTTAAATATAAGTGTTTATCTATTTTCTGAGTTAATTTATGAGTTTAACTACTATGCCTTTTACTTTGTGAATGAGAATTATTTATATGATATTGTAGATGAGTTTATTTGTTTCATTCATGTCATTTCAACATGTTGTAGCTGCATATATTCATGGGTATCTAAAAAGGTTAAATCTGTGTATAATTTGTAGCTGGTAAGATACAAGAATTTAGTTAGCATTTTTTTTTTGAATTTATGTGTATTCTTCATAGTAATGTTCTTCAGTTAAGCTAGGGGACGTTACAGGAACTCTTAACTCAACACTCATTCACATCTCCTTCTATGTCTTGGAGACAATCCATATTGGAATTCATGAAGACAAGTTGACTGCTTGTCTTCTTGTTCAATGTGATCCCAACATGCTACCATCATGCAACAACTCCTCAAGAAAATCTTGGTTGTATTCCTCTACTAGGATCATTTACTTCTCAACATGGAAACAACTCTCTTATGTATGTGCATTCCTACAAGGATTTCATGTTCTCAAAATACCCCCAAGTTCATTGACATTCATGAGGCAATATTCAACACATGTCAAAGAGAGGGTTCTTCGAATGCAATATCGAAAACAAGAACTGGAATGTGGTTTCCCTTGGTGCAAACCTATTGTTTTTCTTGATTGTATTTTTTCCCTATTGTGCTATTTTGTCTTCTTGGACAAATTTTTCCCCTTGAACTGGAGATGTAGGCATCTCTTCATATTTTTCAATATTCAGTCTCCACACTCTTCTCTTGCCTGTGTCCTTTCTAGGGTGAAGATTTGAATGAATTTTCCAATACTTTTCTTCCCAATGACCACTCAAATTGTAGTGGTGGAAAAATTTCTTGGCGTTGTGATATGAACTACTCAAGATACTCTTTTTCTCCATGTGAATTTGATTTTGTTGTTGGATTGGAGAAGTCTCCTCACCATTCTTCCTCTAAAATCAATATGATTTGTGGCATGTGTCTTTATTCTCCTAGAAGCATGCCTCACGATGACCTTTCTTTCCATAGCATGAGCATGCCTTTGCGTACCAACAACTGGCATTATTATGGCCTCTCTTGTTCTAGCAGTAACAAACAAGGAATGTCTTGTTTGAGACAAACTTCTTGGTATTCTTATTATTATTATTGTTTCCCTAGTTGATCTTCTTTTTACGTTCCATGAGTGTATGTGTAGGTTTATTATGTGATCTCTTCTCATCACTTCCCTCCTTTAATCTGCCACGAGAAGGATGAGGTGGTAGTGGGATGCCATCTTCACTTACCATTGTTATTCCTTCCCCTAATGATCCAGATTTTTTTTGAGAACGAAATGAAAGAAGAGATACTACAATGAAATACACATAAATATTTCTATAAATAGATAAATACAGTAATACAATTTCTAGTAATCCGCGAAAATGTACAAAGACTGTAAAAATACAGAGTGAAAGACACACTAGAATGGTGGTAGCTTATCTCTGAGAAGAGATGTGACGGATAATCACATTCGCAAGAACAAGAACGTTATAATGAGGCTCCAAAGGCCTTTTTAATATAAGTGAAATCCAAAACCCTAACCCCAAAACATGAAAAACCAAAAGGTGTGCGGGCCCCGATTGGGGTAGTTGATACGTCAACTTCCTAGGGGTGTAACTTTTGCATATGATCTCCATTTGGGGCTCTTGATACATCGTTGTAAATGTCTAACCAAGAAGAAAGATTTTTGACTGACCCAAGTAAGTGATTTTGGCAATCAGTGGGCCCCAAATCCAAAAAAAACATCGTTTAGGGCCTCAAAACAGCCCCGGAAGTTTGGAACCTGAAAAACTGCCAAGATGGAAAAACAAATTTGAGCCCTTGGAATAGGTGGCTGGCCACCAATATTCAGCTGGATCAATCCTCCCTCCTTAGGAAGCAATGGTCTCCATTGCGTTGAGTTCACAGGGGAGAGAGGGAAGTGTTTGCTGAATCTGGATCTTGGTGAGTTTCTTGCCTTGTTGGAGACATCGCGTTGCTCTGTTTGTGGAAGGCTGTCACGAACCTACTGCTGGCAGAGTTGAATCTGTAAAACCAGTCGAGCTACTAGAGATGATTATGTGTGGAAGGAATTTTTGTGCTTTTCTGCAATCTTGTCGACCTTCTTCTATTGTATAGAATGTGCTTGGTCTAAGATTGTAGTGGTTGCAGTATCCTTATGTTCACCTTTTGAACAGATTATGAAGAAGCTGAATTTTTTAGTATGAGATACTACCTTGCAACACTATTTAGATGGAACAGTAGTTGGAACTACCTCTGGTATTCTGTAGAGATTACCCCCCAAAGTAAAAATGACACTACGGGGTCAAGACTCATAAACAACATGGTGCTTCCACATATATGGTTGTCCCAAGAGAATATCACAAACATCCAATGGGGAAACATCACATAATACCTCATCCTTGAAGGGTTGGATTTCGTATGACAATCGACACTGCTAGCTGACACAAAGATCTTGTCCCTAACGAAGCCACTCGATGTTGTATGGTTGCAGGTGTAGTGTTGTCGACAATCCCAACTGTTTGATAGCCTCTACTGAGATGAGGTTCTTTTGGCTTTCGCTATCAACAATAAAATGCAACAGAGTCCACTTCACCCACATCTGTGAATGAAAAAGGCGCTCCCCCTCTTCAGGATATGTTGGTTCTTCTGGTTGAATTGTTGCGGTTGTGACAATAACAATGGGGTTTACATAAATAATATGTCTTTTACCATTATTTTCAGAATCAGATTCTGAATTAGGGATTGACTCCTTGTCTTTGATCTCAACCATCAATGAATGTTTTGAGTGAGAGTAATCAATGTTGTGCTAGGGGATTTTGTGGAAATCACACCATTTTTCGGTGTCCTTGTTCGTCTTTCCATGACCCTTCTTTCCCTATGGCTTAGACTGGTTTTCAGGAAGCTGTTTTTAGGGTCTCCTTTCTCATATTTTGGTTGTTGCGGATTTTCATATCTGAACTCTCGTTTGTTCTAGTGCCTAAATTTCTTCTCTATTTTAACAACATATCGATACACAACACCGAGTGATGAGATATCTAGAAAATCCATTTCAGTTTGGATGTATCTTTGTAGAACCCTGCGGTATTTCGGAACCAAATGTCGCTCAGAGCATTTGACACCCATCTTGGTGCACAAGGTATGGAAGGTATTAGTGAACTCTGGCACTGCTTGGCCCCTCTCTTTCCATAGCGTGGTCCATCTCATGTACTGGTCTTCATAGTTTCCAATAAGGTAATATTGTTCCTTTACCGCATCAACAAAAAAATCCCAAGTGGGGTCGACCCCATATATTCGAGACTCCTCTGTGGAAATTTTCTCCCAGTAAGTTTCCCACCAATGGTTGACATAGGGGAGAGCCTTAAGGAGTGCGAAGGTGATCTTTTCCCTATCAGAAAAATGGTGAACAGAGAAATAAACTTCTAGCATATTTAACTGTTTGTCTGCGACATCCACATCTATCTGACCTTCAAATATGGGAATATCAAAATTAACCTGTACCTTGAAAGGAAAGGTGCCTCCAAAGTGGCCTCTTCATGAAGACACATCTACTATTATTGGCAGGCATTGAAGGATGTGGTCAAAATTCTCCATCACTTCATCCCTCTATCGCGTGAGAGCTTGCTCAAGCAATAGATTAATAGAATCGTCTACTTCGGCGTTTTTCTTTTCTTCCTCCATGGAGGGTTTCTTAGGCATGTGAGAGCGTTTGTCTTCAAGAGAGGCAAACTCGAGACCCAACTTGCTATACTCGGACCTTGTCGGGGACATGCATTGAAAAACGATCAAGAGCATCCTGCTCTGATATCACTGATCCAGATTATTTTTGAGAATGAAATGAAAGAAGATATACTTCAATGAAATATGCATAAATATTTCCAAAAACTGAGAAATACAGTAATACAATTTCTATTAATGAGCGAAAATGTACAAAGACTATAAAAATACAGAGTGAAAGACTTGCTAGAATGGTGGTAACTTATCTCTGAGAAGAGATGTGATGGCTACTCACATTCGCAAGAAAATGATCATTACAATGAGGCTCCAAAGGAATTTTTAACATAAGTAAAATCCAAAACCCTAAACCAGGAAGATGAAAAGCCAAAAGGTTTGCGGGCCCCAATTGGGGGTAGTTGATACACCAACTTCCTGGGGGCGTAACTTTTGCATACGATCTTTGTTTGGGGCGCTTGATACACCATTGGAAAGGTCTAACCGAGAAGAACGATTTTCGACTAGCTCAAGTCAATAACTTTGGAAGTCACCTAGGCCCCAAATCCCCAAAAAACATTTTTTAGGGCCTCAAAATGACCCCGGAAGTTTGGAACCCGAAAAACTGCCAAGATGGAAAATTGTTTTTCAAGCCCCTGGAATAGGTGGGTGGCCACCGATATCCACCTAAATCACCTAATGAGAAGGAAAAATCTGGCATGTATTCATCCTTTACAAAAATGGTCTTAAAGGTCATGGGATTTTCTATTCTGCCATAACATCCTAGGCCTTCATGCTTGACCCATGGTGTAGCTACAATGGAGCGCAAAATGCCTTGTCTTCTCTTTCCTATCCATTGTCCATCATATCCCATTTTCCTTAGGATATTGGAGCCAATTCCTCTGGTATGCTTTTCAAATTCACCAATATGCTCTTGAGAGAAACCCAAGGAAGGTGTTCTTACCAAGTGGTCTCAGTCATAGTGTTGTCTTCAATAGTAGCAATGTAAGGTAGCCTTGCATCCTAGTGCTCTTGGATAGTTTCTTGGATATTTTCCAATGTCTCCTCCTTTTTTTCCAACTCTTGTTGCAGATGAGCCTTCATTTCAATTAGCCTATCCTCTTGCCATCTATTCAACTAAATGATCTTTTCTCCCAAGTGTACAAGTTTCATTATGTTCTTGTCCCAATCTACCATGACCATAGTGAATAAGTCTTGGCATTTTTCAAACTTCTTCTTTAACAATGGAAGTAGTTTGACATAGGCCTCAAGGTGCTTCTTTGTATATTCCATCCTTTGCTTGAACATTTGGACCTACTCTTTCAAGTGTTCATTCTCTTCTTGAAGTTGAGCATTGTTCTCCCATAGGTCTTCCAACCTTTCTCTATTTTATTTACCCATGTTGAGGTCTGCAATGTTCTGTTCAAAGTTCTGGAAGCTTTCATATTCAAGAATGCAACTACTTTGATACCATATGATTCATAAATGAGGGACTTATAGCGCACTCGCTTCACTAACATGGATCCTTGTAGAATAAGGCTTCTTGTCTCCATTCTCTGACTCGATGTTGGAAAAAGAACTATGGTTAAGTCTTCTTCAGATGATTATAAATCCTTTGATATCTAGTATGCTAATGCGATCTTTTGAGTTTTATCTTCTATGTTTGATGTTGTTCAGAGTGCAGCTTCTCTTGGATCACTATTATTCTGAAGACATGCAATGATGGTTTTGTTTTCAATGATTTGTTACCATTCTAGTGGCTTGATTGATGGGTTTTAATATTCACTGGAATACACATCAATGTATAAGAATATACATTAGCCAACCAATTAGAACATTCTCTATAATAATCTACTTTAGCCTCATGGTATAAAAGAAGGAAAAAGGTGATTGTAAATGTTGTTTCTTTGAACTATGGTATCCAAGTATCAATGTTTCCTCCAATGAAGATTTATGCCACATTTGATTCCACGATACTCCCAATATTGGAGGAAAATATACGAGCCACGATGAAAAAGAAGAGGAGTGCTTTGTGTTGGATTACTGAGAGGGGGGGTGAATCAGTAATAACGTAATTATAATCCTTTTTCTTCAAATGTTATATCAATGTAGAATTATTATCCAATAATGAGCAGTAATAAATAAACAATCACACACATGCACAGTACACCA
>ML790280.1:544445-582187 GCA_009831015.1 Picea engelmannii | reverse complement strand
CGACATGGAAGTGGATTCACACGACAGTGTGTAGGGACACCAAACAAGCGACGCAAGAAAACTACAACAACTTGCGAGGGCCAAAGTAGCCCAAGGAACAAATGGAGATGCCAACGAGTAGATAGAAGCTGCAGTGTTGCGACCACAACTTGGGGCAGGGTGCGTGCATCATCACGAAGGGTTTTTATAAGACATAATCGGGCAACCAGATTCAGGCACAGAGGATAGACAAGCGGAGGTTGGTACCTCTAGAGCGTCGGTAAGAAGAAAGGGAAAACATCCCATGGCGTGGTCCTCGTGTAAGAAGACCTGGCGCAAAAATCATACTACCGCACATTCCATATGGGGTGCAAGACATTCCAACACTTTTGGGTTGCGTGGAAAGACTAAGGTACTTGGACCACGATGTGGCCGACATTGGAAAATTCCCTAAATTTGCATAGAAATTCTACATGGACAACATAGGGACAGGTCGATTTGGAGATCCCATGACACAATTGAAGCAATGGGTAGCAGGCTTGGTGAACACAGGGATCCTAAACTTAGTGGATATTCCCCACTTCGGCAGGGGGAAAGAGTTAAATAACTATGTCAACCAGTTGATGGCAGTCCTCCATGGAGGTTTCTTATGGATGGAGGAACATGTCTCCATCGACGTAGAATTGATTGCATTAATCACAGGTCTATCGTCAATGGGAAAGAGTCTCGCATAGTAAATAGATGACAAGATGAAGGAGAAGTCTCTTATCGAGGAAATGAGGAAAACGTACGACACAGAAAGGGATTCGTGCGGGATCATAATAAAAAGAATCAACGATGCAGCCACCAGGATGGACACAAAACTCATGGCTTGCAAGATGTTAAGGAAGTGCCATAAGGAGGAAGTCCCTGGAGGGTTTTTTGTAGCTGCAGCCCAGTGCGCCAATGGCACCATGCTCAGTTGGGCTCCCTACATGTTGAACATGTTCCTCGACAACTGCAAAGACACATAGGACTTGGGGACAAAATTTCACTATTCATGGTTACTGATCCTGATAGCATTAGTCGAGTGGAGGGAGCCTCCATGTTTTGCGACAATGTAGGTTGTTTCCACGCAGTGAGATATACATCAAAGGGGGTCACGTCGRACCCCAAGAGAATAAGTGGCAACGCAGGTACCTTTGCGCGGTACCTAAGCGACATCCAGGACAGTATAGMTAACACTTGGAGGATCACGCCAAAAGTAGTTGTGTTGTACCACAACATAGAAATMTTCAGAGTGACATGCCATAATATGTGCATCCAAGCATGCAAAGATYCATCCAAGGAATGGCTGCAACTTCTATACTGCATCAGTGAAGAAGAGGTAGAAATGGMCATGCAGGATTGGCAAGATGACTGGAAGATCCCAATCATTACTAAGGAAGTTCCAATGGGAAAGGAGGTAGAAGCACAGGTATCTAAGACACCTGCAAGAGATATCTTTGCACCTAAAAAGATAAATCCCAGTCAAAATTCGRCGCAGTAGAAGAAGGGGAGTGCACCAAAGAAGGATTYGCAAGCAGGGAAAAAGGGCATTCCCACGGCACAAGGAGAACAAGGAGTGGGGGACACAACAACACAAGAAACCCCTTCCATAGCCACCCCACAAGAAACATGGCCACCCAAGTAGCCAATCATACACACAGGAGGGATGCGTAAGAAGGCCAAGGCGTACAAGCAGCTTCCAAAGTATACAATCATTGAGGATGATGTCGACCTCGTCGCAGAACGAGTACAAGATCGTGCAGCTAAGGACTTCGAAGAAGCTCAGCACTAACGAGGCAGAATCCAAAATGAGATGGTAGACATAAGACAAGTCTTGGAATAAATATAAGTAGCACAAAGGCCTGAAAGAGGAACATAGTCCTTTCACGCAGCAACAAAAGTAGAGGCAAGGACCGCGCTGAGAAAACAAGACACCATCCAAACCATAGCGCAAGCGAGTCCAAAATTTAAAATTTTATTCGACATGTTGTAGATGGATGAATGAATAACACAGACACCATTGTAGGATCTAGCACAGGTAGAGTTGGTACTGGCAAGGGTACCAACCAAGGCATTGTACAAGCTTCAAGTCAGTGTCGCACAGGAAGTGAAATCACGCGCAAGGACAGATGCGGTGGAATTCCAACAAATGAAGAATGGAAAGGATGCCCTGGAACTGGTAGTCAAGTAGGTGAAGCTTGAAACAAAGGAGGAAAAAGAACACGTAGACAGGTTGGAGCAGGGATTGACAACGACGTACAACTGCATCCCAAACAGCGTGCAAGCAGCGGACAAAAGCACAGAGGAGAAAATCAATCTCATTGTACAAACCATTGATCAGTACAGACAGGAGATTGAGGAGATAAATGAATGACTTAATCCCATGACTCCTTCTAAGGTCTGAGAGCAGAGATAAGAAGTTGCACTCCAAATAGCAGAGATGGAGAACCAAGAAAGCCTAGTAGAAAAACTATTCGACAAAGTTGCACAGCTCTGGACAACATTGGAAGAAGATGAGCAGGTCCAACAGTGGGACCAAAAAGAGGAAAGATTTAGCGTAACCATACAAGAGCTCAAGAAAAGGAAGAAAGTTATGAGCATCATATAACACATGAAGGGCACCCAGAATATGAAGAAGTTGCAGTCAGAATTGAAGACTGTGCATACAAAGAAGCAAGCAAGACAAGCATAACTGGAACCCATCCAAGAGCAAGAAGAGAAGATGATCACACAGTTGGAGGAGGAAAAGAAAAACATGGCACAAGCACAGACAAAGGTCACAACACTTATCCAGGAGGAGATCACAGCGCAATCAGTGGAGTCACTCATAGGAAAAGTCGCGCAGGTCCAGGCAAGAGGAAGGGAACTCGCAGACAAGTTCCATAGCCTGATAGAGGTTGTTCAAGGAGCGCACACTGCCTAGGTGGCTCAGGATGAGCCACATGTTAGTGTTGGGGGCTTGTTGGGCACAGACCTATTTTGAGGAAATACCCAATTTTGGTAAGGAAAGGCCTAATTTTGGAGAAGAGCAGCTGACAGGAAAAGCAACACGTGCGAGGAAAAACTGCATGCAAAGGAGGAAAGTGTGCAAGGATTACAGGTAGGAAAACCTAACCATGTTAGGGTTAGGGTTTTGGTAAGAGATTGTAACGACTGATAAGATAGAAAAATAGTATAAATAAGAACCTACGAGGTCTAGGTCGAGGGATGTTCTGGTTTTGAGCTGTTGAAAAGATTCCAAAATAAGTTCGGATACATTTTTGTAAGTTGTTGAGATGTAGAAGAGTCAAGTAGGTTAGATCTCTAGGGTTAGGTCACAGGCTGAGGAGCCTGGTGTGATCTATTCCTCCTCACAGAGGTTGTGGAACCTTTTTCATGATTGTATGATCAGAGATATAGTGTGCATAGCACCATATTTTGCAGCAAACCTAATAAAAGAGCCTAAGAAGACAGATCTTTGTGGACATATCCCAGGAGAGGGTGAACCACGGTAAAACCTGTGTTATGTGTGTTGTTTTTTTCATAGTTACCTTCTGACAGTAGTTAGATTATGAATGGATGAATGAATGGTTTATTTATATCTATTAGAGTGAATGCATAGGCTTAACAGATGAATGAATCTTAGGAATAATAGAGAGAATAATGAAATCAAGGCCTGAAGGAGATCAATTATAATCCCATATCTCCACTCTTTCCTAGACTGCAAGCACTTGAGCTTTGCATTCACCCATAGATCTATCTTGGGTGAGACTGCGTAGTGCACTTTGTGTGTTGTGTTGCCTTCTAGTTTACAAGGAGGGCCGATAGTTTTAGAGGATTTTGTTGGAAACCTTATCAAACCTGAACTCGGGTCAGACTAAGAATTAGAAAGGGAGAAACAACCCAACAATAGTTTGGTTTTTCTTGTTTCTGCATATGATTTTTTTTGTGCCAACATTTACGACTTGGAGGAGGAGAAATATTAAGATGTAAATACGATCTCACTATGGATTTTTTGTAGAGTAAAATCCTAATTCATTCACTTTAGTGAGTTTCTCTGAGACCTATTCATGTTGGTATAGTGTGTTTCCTTGATTAGCCTTATGTCAATGATAACCTGGTGACAACAAGGTCTTAGTAGCAAGAGGTATTCAAGACATGGTGTGTTTCATTTTTGTAGATTTCATTCAAAAAGTAGAAAATTTTCAATTATTTTGGGGTGTTGTAATAACCCCCATACACTAACCATTTGTGAGGAAGAGCTCTAGACTAGCAAAAAGAACTAAAATATGCTCAAGAATTTGTTGAGTAAATAAGGAAATGCTACTCCAAGAAATCTCTCAAATCCTAGAAACAATTGGAAACATATATGCATCTCAAGAGGAACAAATCTTGATAGCAAACAAAAATATATATACATCTCAAGAAGCAATATAAGAGCAAAGGATCCATGAGCAACTTCCACGGGAAAAATATCCAGAAGTTTTTTCTAGTAATCCTTGTAACCACCCAAAGGAGAAAAAATATCCATGGGCAACATTTTATGGAGATTAGACACCATACTAGAGATCGAAGAATTTATTACATGTTAATCATCAAATCCCTTGTGCATTCAGGAGTGCAATGAGCATATTTCATAAGAATTTTTTTTTATGACAAAGGGAGACATGCAACCCATTTCCAGTACACAAGAAAGCCAAAGGACAATGAATACATTGAAACCTAGTTCCAAACAATCAGTTGTCTACAGTATTCCTCCATTATTCAACATTTATTGGCACCATATCAATCTGAACAATTGGTTTCTCATATCCTAGCATCTATAAAGGTACATTTTCTCGACTTTGGATACGAGTCTACTTGAGATCATGTTATGCAAATGGATGCATTGGAAATATTCCTACACTTGAGAAAAGATTTCCTTTTCAAGTAAAGTAGGATAAGGTAGAAAATAAATCAATAAAATAGTAAATATAAAAATAAGTCCAACTATGAAAATCGGGATTCTGGCACAGTTACACATGAACCTTGCTTGAAAACCAGGTTTCTAGCTACCAAGGTTCACAATAAAATATTGCATATAGTTGCTAGTCCATTTTTCAACTCATTTGGGTTCGATACTCGTGTTAGATGATGGGGAATTCATTAAGGCCCTCCTTCTAGAGAACCTTGTCCCATCGACTTCAACACACTATCTGGGATCAAGGTTAGAGATTTTGGATAGTACCTTGAAGCTTGCATTCATCAATGGTAGGTACTTGCTAACGACGGTGGGAATACATGAATGTCCCTTGATTGTCTGATCTTGTAGGTGACTTAACTCCAATTCATTTACTCGTACCTAGCAGGATGTATTAGGGTACCTTGACGTTCATTGAAATTAATGGTGAGTTGGCTCACATTATTTAATGACATACATCAATGGTCAGTAATACAACAACTTCTTCCCATACTCAAATTCAATAAATTAATTTGCATGGAAAGAATTGTACCATGAATTCAGAATATGGAGGAAGATTATGTGGTGTATTAAACAATAGTTGCATCCTTCCATTTTTGCAAATAAAAGGGGAAGATTGATTGTTGGGATGAGCAGAGAAGCAGTTCCAAAGTTGTAAAGGAATTCAAGTTAGCATTTTTTTTTTCCTGTAGCAGATCTATGTTCCTATAGCAAAATTCCAACACTTCACTCTTTAGACATTTCATTAAAGATTCAATCCTCTCCTTTCAGACGTCAATATGATTAGATGCAACATTCAAAGTTTGTAGTAGCAGCAAAAGAGAATTCCAAGTTGCGAGATTTCATAGGGAATTTGCACGATATCAAAGCTTATTGTTCAATATTTTCAGTGATTACAGATTTTTTCGACAGCTACTAGAATTCCCCTGTAAATTTTTGTTAAGCATTTGCAGAATTTTTTCAGCAACTCCAACAGTTCCAGAATTCGGGGATAATTTTAAGGATGGAATGTTTTCTCAAAATGTAGAAACCTTGGCGAATCTTACTAGTCCTTAATATGAAAACTATAAAATGTTTGGCAACAGTTTTGTAAAATTATTCAAATTTCTAATGATTTTATATAGTTTCTATAAAATTTGGGTTGTTTTTAAGGTAAAATAATTTTATTCTATAGAATCTGGGCAAATCTTTTTTTAGAAAAAAATGGAAATTGGCGAATTGTTTTTTTGGAAAAAGCATTGAAAATTGGCCCATAGGAGAAATTTAGCCCCTAAAATATTCTCTGCCGGAATTTCCAACATTTCCAGCGTTCCAGCATTTTCAGAATTTGCACAAGTTTCCAAGCATGAATAAAGATCAAATTTTTATTAGAATTTTCTTAGTAGCATCATTACTCCTTTGTCATCCTCGGTATTTTCCATCAGCTTCAGTTATTGTTAGCAACAATAGTTTCTTTAACATTCCAATGATCTTTGTTTCTTTAGTTACATGAACTGCATAGCGGTTACATGAACTAAAAAGTGGTGATAGGAAAGCCTATAGCTGCAATTTTTAATATTTTTCATGAGCTAGGATGAAAACAAACCATGAATTTTCAATATTTTAGTGTCTCGGATGCATTTTTTACCCAGGACTTCGTTCCATTCAAGATATGATCAAGTTTTCAGAGTTACAACATTTACATTATCCCATCTTCTCTTCAGTGGCAACACTTACATTTCTTGTCATGATTATTTCTGATGATCTTCAAAGCTCCAATTCCTGCAAAACAACTCAGATTGAGCTCATTTATGTAAGTATCAAGCTTCAAGAGAACTAAGGTAACTTGAGGTAAAGAATTTTCTAATCCTTCCAATCTATTGAAATGAAGGAAATTTATCATAAAAGCAACACTCTAAGCTTGTTATCCCGTCCTCTAATCATATATTATAAATATTCCTATCATATAATATATACCACGTCCTAACATAATTCTATTCCATTCCATATTACATTATTTCCTACCTTCGATATCATAAACCTACCAATATCCACTATCATTCCCTTATAACCTCACTATTAATTGCTCAGTTATGAATTGTCCTTTGGCACGTTGGAACAATTTCATGTAATAATAATCCCTTCAATTTGATTTTTCCCACTCATTCGAATCACTTCAAGTATTCTATATGAGTCTCATGTGCTCTCGATTTTGAAATAATTTTCATTTAAACTTATGATCGTTCTAGATTTTACATTTACCCAACTAACTAGTTGTGAAGTGTTGAAGTAGTATAGTCATATCTCTACTCATAAACACTTGTTGATTGTGTGAAAGGAGAATAAGGAAGTAGGGGGATGATCGGCATGATCCTACATCCATCACAATGTTGGAAGGGTTCACTAAGTATAATGCATGCAAAAATGTGTTTACAACCACAGGATGACACTCTTTCTTTGCCAAATTTTAGGGTTATGATGATCAGGTTGCATTAAAATCCACACAGGGTTTTGATGGAAAAGTAGCACACATTGGTGATATTGTAATGGGGGTATCAGATAAGCCAGTGGCCTAAGCCACTAGGTTGTCTCAAGAAGGAGAGAAGTAATTTAAAATAAACCAATAGAGAAACATGTATGCATCTGATTTCTCAAGTTTGAGCATTCGAATGTCGAATGGACCAAAGGGGTGCCTCGTTCATGGATTATAAAGGAATGGTGAAGTATTATATTTAATCTAAAACAGTTCCTGACGTGTGAAGGAAAGTATGCAATTACATTTTATACCACATTATACTGCTACTCTATTTTGAATAAGATCTCCCATTGAATTTTCCTTACTACTTGTGGAAGAGTTTATGCAAAATGTCTAAGCAAGTTTAGTGAAACCCTAGGAACCATAATGACAACCTATATCACTATGGTCTCATTAAAATATTGATTGAAGAAGAATTGAATCTCAAAATGATAATTGGTTTGACTTCCTAAACCGGAATGGGTTCAATTCACAACATGATGCAATTGTTAGAGAAAATCAAGAAGAACAAAGGAATCATCATAGTTATGATGAAGACTTTAGATCTCATATATTTGAGGGCTTCATCTCACATCTAAAGAGGGCATGAAATAGGAAAATAGTGGAGATTACTCCAGTAGAAAAAACCCCATTAATACCACCAATTGCTCGAAGACTCACAAGAATCATGGCGAAGAAAAATCAACCAAAGATTGACTAGAATTTAATTCTTCTTCCTCAACAGAATTTAACTAAGAAAACATTCATTGATTTAGAGATTTACCAAGGAGAGATAAGAGATACATATGATATTTTAATGTTCCCATTAAGGTGAGGACTAAATCCTCAAATATTAAGGATTATCTTCCCTCAAAGCCAAATAATATTGAATCTGTCCAGCAAGTTGAATATGATCCCTTTGCATTTGAAATTCATGATGATTGTATGGAACAAGACACATCCATTAAGAAAGAATTACCCTCAAGTTATGTTGTTCACTCTTCATGTGCTAAGTTTAATAAAAAGAATAGTAAAATCAAAATATTGAAGGAAGAAATTTAGGAGTATGTTATTCTGGACAGACATATGAAGACAGAAAGTGAATGACTAAAGGCACACAATCATAAACTCCAACACAAGAATGAAAAATTGATCTTCCAAAACAATAAATTATACATATTGGCAGAGAAATGGTGCAAGTAAGCGAAGTATGATATAATGAAATCCGCAGTAGAATATACATAACCATACACACTATGTTATGCAAAGCAAGGGACGCTGGGAAATATGTTCCCAAACCCTTGAAGGGGAAAATATATTATCAAAATGTTCTCGTATATCTTCGATTTGTGTACAAATGGACCCTTATATAACTATAGGTGATCATAACAATTATTTCATAATTATCTAATTAGTTCAAACGAATACACAACCATCTCTATAATTAACTCCTATGATCTCTCCAAAATATATCCATGATTTGATCAACAATATTCATCCTTACATCTACTCATTTCTCTCCATCTCTCACACATACGTAGACTTATATAATTTAGTCTACCTGATTAAAAACCATATAATTTATTAAACATTACAAATATGAGTATTCATTAAGTAGGATTTATTTATCACACTCCCCCTTTATCAATTTTTTTTATTGGTCCTTTGAATTGGTCTCTTTTTTATCTTAATTGCTTGTTGTCTCCTATGATATTTGGTATTTTCATTATCCATTCTCAATCTCCTTCATCCTGCACTTGAAAACATAAACAGTTGTTGAAGTCATATAAAAGAGTATCCATCCACCAAAATACATGGGTCATCTGACGTTGTATCTATCGGTTCTCTAGGAAACTCTTTCTCATACATGGTTCATCAACCATTATTCCATCACACAACCACCATCATCATCCCCATATTGGGTTTTTTAACATACTCATAGCCATGCTCTTAATTCTCCTACATCAGAATCCTAGGGAAAAAAAATTATCCATGGACTCCTATCCATGAGTTCCTTGCCATCTCGAAAACTTTTGATTCACAGTTTGCTTCACACAAGCCCCTTTTTCATGGCTTGCAATCTCCCTATCATTATAAACTACACAAGACCCTTTTTCATGACTTGAAATATCGTTGACTGCCTCAGATTGACATTTCTATCAGATGTGGACTGCCTCAAATCAGTGATTATGCCCATGGTTGAGCAAATTCTCTTTCATGGATTTCATTACAATAGTGGTTTCAGATAACCACAAATTATTACAACGTGGTTTTTAGAGTACCATGAACTTAAAAAATTATTGGGAATACATTCCTCATCAGGATTACATCAAGTACATATAATTTCAAAATTTCAACTCAGGAAAATCTAGCTCTTAAATATAAACCTAAGACCAAGACCTTCATAAAAAACACTATTCAAGGACAATTAAATTTCTAGGGATGTCTCTTTCATGGATTTACTACATCTACATCAACACAAAATACCATTTATTCTTTACCTTTTTTTTTCTTTCTTATTCCTGCTTCTGATTTCTCTTCTTATTGCATCATACGTTCTTCCTTGTCCTTGCATATTTTCTTTCACTTATTTGTCATTCGTTATCCCCTTGTCTTTTGCTTCTTCTTTTCATGTCCAAGAGTCAATCTTCTTCAACTTACTCTGTCATCTTCTTTTGTTATGGATTTCGTGTATTTTTCTACTTTTTTGTGGCTTTCTTCTAAACCCTTTGTCTAACTATCAATAGTCATTTATCTCTCTTCCTATGTGAGCTTCTCCATGCTCACCATGAGCTCCAAATATCCTCTACAGTAACAAGTTTGTTTCACCCTGCTACACAATACCTCACCAAGCTTCTCTCTTGAACTTGGCCTTTTGGTATTCATGGTTCCTTCCGCTAGAAGCTTCTAAGCTTCCTCTGCTCCTCAGCTGCCATAGTTGTAGGATTCTGCACTTTCTCACTTCCTTCACTTGATTCTTCCTCAAGACAACTCTACCCACATCGTGATTGTGGAGCTACCTCAACAAATTCTACCCAACCTTATTTGGAAGTTGTCTTTTGTTATAGATTCTCTTGTTGTAGGGTTTCTGCCACAAATCCTCTTTTCTCTTTAGTTCATATTTATGAAGTTTTCATCCTTTCCTCTATACCATTCTTCTTTCCATTGCATTGTTTTTTCGAAGTATGTTTCTTTTGTCATCATCTTGCTTGAGATATTCATCATATTAATCAGTGGTTCCTACAAACATTGTCTAATGTCAGAATGGCCATTTCTAACATAGACTCAAACTTGTGACAATAGTTGGCTAGACTAAATGTCACTAGATTTTTTCAATTAGACTTTTTCATGACATGTTAATATCTAAATACTTTACTTAACTTTGACAAGACTGACTTTCAACTTAACTTTGATGCCTTCAATATCTTTGACTCACTTGACTTTACAAAGGCTTCATTACATCAAGCAAATTTTATGCAATGACTTGACATAAATTTAAACTTTGGGTGTTGGGTAACACCGATCATGCACCCTTCTTACACATTAATGACTTCTTTATGACCCCAAGCTTTTAATTGACTCCAATTTTCTTCAAACTTGATTTGAATCACTTATTTACATAAATAAGACATTTTAAGCCACATTTGTACTTGACCTACTAGATTATCAACCTTTAACTTTTACAATTTTAATGACTTCATTTTGAATAGGATCTTTCAACTTGACTTGGGAATTGACTCGTTGTTTTCAATTTCTATCTAGATTGACTCCAACACTTTACATCTATTTTCAAAATTTGTTTTATCTTCAAATTTTTCATTGGACAAATGAAAATGCAAGAAATGGGTAAGGACAATCAATCGCCTTCCAAACAAATGAGAAATTTATTCAAGAGTGACTCTACACCTTATACGTTGTACTCCATCTTTACAATCATCGACCTCCATGAAATCATGCTTCTGTTCATCCTACTCCTCTCTTGATTTTTCATTTAATTTGTCATCCTTCTGACTATAACTCTCATTATGATGGGTATACACCATTTTTTGTTGTTCTTGTTGATGGATAGTGATGAGATTCAAATATGTAGAAGGCTCCAATGTGAACTGCAACTACAACAAAACCAACACTTGTTCACAAGAAAGTTCCCCTCTATATAATCTATCACATGTGCATCGTTACACTATTGAGAAACACTATGTAAGCTAAGAATATTTTCATTCATAATACTTTCCACTGACAAGGAAAGCTCCATGGATTATAAAGTGTCCCCCTTTACAATGATACTAACACTAAACATGAGCAGTCGATCAAGTTTCCATCCACAATATTTAACATGGTCATTCTTACCACTTGACTGGTGTTCTCTCATCATGAGTCTCGGTCACCATTTTTTTCTCATCATTTAAACCCTTGGGCAAAGCATTGCTCGAAAAAATACTGTATTTTTTTCCAACGATACCAAATTGCTACCAGAAGTCTTGGCGACTTAATTATACACAAGATGCCTAGATATTTTTCAACAGTGGAGAAAACAATTTCCATAGTCGTCATGCCATTTTATTGTCATCGATTAGTGATGGTTGATCTCACTTTCATTATTCACTCTGCTCTAGATTCTTGTAGTGGTACCAAAGACATTTGTACTCCTCTTGAATCGACCTTGGGACTCTGGGCGTACCCACTTCTAAAAATGAATTTTCTATACATAAACACGTCAAGCAAATCATCTCTCTTGGCTTGAATTTTGTTTTAGTTCTCCTTGATATCTGCAGTATGAATGCCATAAAAAAAGGTGGTTGCTTCTTTAATAAGGCCAATTAATTCGTTGACAACGCAGGTATTCCAACAGAGGATGAACACCTTCGGTAACCACTCACACAACTAGATCAAAGATCAACACACCGATATTTTGACGTTGTAAAACCCCTACGGGAAAACATCCATGGCCCCAGCCAATTTGGCCACTTGGAGAAATTTATTAATGCAAAAGAAAAATATTACATATAGATTTACAAGAGAGTTTCTCACAATCAATCATTGGAAAATGACCCTCCATGCTATTTAAATAGAGATCATGGACCAATCAGGTGTTAAGCCACAGATCAATGCATTCGTTAAGATTAAGGAGAACATGAACCGTTGGATCACTCTATGTCGAGAACATATCATGATTGTCGGATTTCCTAACTACAAATTCATACTAATGCATACTAAAGAAACACACTAAGAAACAGACTTTTACCTAACAACACATTAGACCAAGTAGATCTTAACTAAATCCTAAGTTTTTAAATATCCTAACATCCCCCCTTAAGAACAACTTGGGATATTATTGAAGTATTTACAATAGTGACAATAGGAGAAGGAAGGAGGATTTAGATCCTATCCCCCTTTAATGACAACTTCCTAAAATCCTAACATAGATTGAAGTTTGGAAAACTTCACTTCTGTAAGAGACTTTGTGAAAATGTCTGCAACTTGATCTTCTGTAGGGAAAAAGAGAACTTTAATAACTCAATCATGAATGAGATTTATGACAAAGTGCATGTGTAGCTCGATGTGTTTGTTTCCCTGATGTTGAATTGGGTCTTTGGTGAGCTTGATGGAACTCATATTATCACACCAAAGGCTATTCATATGTTGTTGTTGGAATTCAAACTCTGAAAGGATCTGTTGAATCCATAAGGCTTCCTGACTTCCATTTATCGTTGCTCGATACTCTGCTTTTGCTAAAGAAAGTGCAATAGCATTTTGTTTCTTAAAAAGTCCCAAGTGTGAGGTCCTAAACAAAGGCTGAAAACATAACCTGCAATAGACTTCTGATCATCAAGGTTTTCGGCCCAATATGAATCAGTGAAACCAACCAATAAAGGAGTACCCCCTTAACTACAATGTATCATGAACTGAATTGTACCATGGACATACTGAAGTATACTTTTAGCTTATTTCCAATGGCTTTCATGGGATGTTTACATATATCGGTAAACAAGACCAACAACAGAGGAAATATTGGGACGGGTATGAGTCAAGTATAAGAGACTACCAACTAATTGAGGGTACAAAGTGGCATCAACTTTGGGAGAAGTACAAGTGGCAGCAAGATTGAGTCCAGACTGGAAGGGAGAAGGGGTTGGTTTACAATCTTCCATGTGGAAGCGACGAAGAAGGTCACAAGCATACTTAGACTGGGAAAGAAAAATTCCTTCATTGGTTTGAAAAACTTGGAGGCCAAGGAAATAGTGCAAAAAGCCTAAGTGTGTCATTTCAAATTTCTTCTTAAGGATGGTTTTCACATGGTTTAAAATTTCTGAGTCACCACTAGTAAGGATAAGGTCATAAACATAAAGGACAAGGATTATGAGATGGATTCCTACTTTCTTGGTATAGACATTAGGATCAGAATGGCATCTAGAAAAT
Source organism: Picea engelmannii (assembly GCA_009831015.1). Classification (NCBI taxonomy): domain Eukaryota; kingdom Viridiplantae; phylum Streptophyta; class Pinopsida; order Pinales; family Pinaceae; genus Picea; species Picea engelmannii. The sequence goes on along the minus strand of ML790280.1, from coordinate 568,328 downwards.
CCAGTGTTAATAAGAATTTTTTCCATTTTGGCATACCAAGCTCGAGGAGCTTGCTTAGGACCGTAAAGAGATTTCTTAAGGCAACAAACAAGGCTAGATTCATTATGGACATAGCCAAGAGGTTGTTCCATGTATATGTATTCTTGCAAATCTCCATGCAAGAAGGCATATCTAACATCCATATGATGGACCTCCCACTTATGTGAGGCAGCAAGTGAAAGAACAAGGTAAATGGAATTCATTTTGGATACAGGGGAAAAGGTTTCATTATAGTCAATTCCTTCAACTTGGGAAAATACTTTGGCAACTAACCAAGCCTTTTTCCTTTCAACACTTCCATCTGATGCATACTTAGTTCTATAAACCCATTTACATCCTGATGCATTTTCTTCCTTTTGGAAGAGGTACAAGATCCCAAGTGTCGTTTTCCATTTAAGAACGATACTCTTTATTCATTTTTGTATCCCAATCTGGATGACCTGAAGCTTCTGCAAATGTCTTTGGATCACGAGTCTCGGAAAATTGAGCTCAAAAACTTGAGCCAAAAGAGAAGAGGCTCACTATAAATGTGAATGTGTTCGACGTTGATCTGAAGGATCACATGTTTATGTTAGTGGTAGAACCAGACATGTATTTCCACATAGGTCTATGTGTCTAGACGTGTGGAAATCATCCAAATCCTTCTACTCTTGAATTTACTTTAGTTAAAGGAATTATTAAAGTAAATTGATGTTATTTATTAATTATGTAATTAGTTAATTGAGTTATTTATGAAACAAGCTAAAACTACTTAACATGCAGCATGTAATCTAAATCTAAAGTGAGTGTGAGAAGTAATCTCAACCGTAGATCACTTTGGAGATTATAAATATATTGTAACTCATGATTATAAAATCAAGGCTAGGAGAAGGAGGAAGATACATTCACACAAAGATAGCAAAGAAGTAATTTTTCTAGTGTGGAGTCATTAGAGAGTGTAGAAGCGAAGAAGGACTTTTGTTGACACTTGATAGGTGTTGAGGGAGTCGACACAGAGTATTGGATCATGAAGGAATATGGTTCAAGATATTGTATAGGTAAAGAATTATCTTCATCTAAAGATCATACAGGTCAAGGAGGAGAGATAATAGAGGCACACGCAGGTGGGTTTCAACGAAAGGAAGCCACAAGAGAGTGTTGGAACGTACAAAGATTTCCGTACAGGTTTTATGTACACATATGTGAGACACATAGGATAAAGTCATGGACATATGAAGGTCACAGTGGGGAAATTCATGGATACCCATGAGTCACTGAAGATACAGTCACATATTCCTATAAAAGTGTGCCAGAATTGATTGTACAGTAGGTCAACCCTTTCCAGGTTAGTCTGTAGTTGTATTTCTCTCAGTGGGTCATTATACTTGTTATGGGAGCCCTGATTTTAGCATAACAAAATAATTCTCAGCATTAGTTTTCCCACTGGGGTTTTTCCAAGGGTATTTACCCAAAACTTCTGGTGTTCATGTGTGCTTTATTTGATTTCCTATTTTATGCTTATGTTGCATGATATTGAGTTGAATATTTCAATAGTGTATTATTGTTTTGTGAGCTGCTAATTTGATTGTAGTAAGGAAATCACTAGATAACAAAGTACCTAGGTGTTGGAGTTAGAACTTCGACATGGTATCAAAGCTCATGCTCTGAAGGGAAGCCATATCAGTACATGAACAATTTTCCAGCAATAGGTTATTTCCAGGGAAGTTTATTAGGTCTTAGGGATGGTAGCAACATTGTTGAGAGTTGAAAACAGATTGGATGGAGAATCCAACTTCCTATCTTGGAAAGAAAGAGTTACTTTGGCGTTGAAGGAGTATGACCTTTGGGAGTTAGTGGATAAAGAAGTTACTCCACCGACAGATCTTGCAGCTTTAGATGCTCACAACAAGAAGGAGATCAAAGCAAAAAGAGTCCTCCTAGATTCTGCAAAGGATCATCTAATCCCTTACCTAAATGAGAAGATGACGGCTAAAGATATGTTTGATGCCTTGGTAAGTTTATTCCAAATCAAGAACACGAATAGGAAAATTATCTTAAGGAATAAAATCATATCGGTTCAGATGTCTAGATCAGATAATGTTACCAGCTACCTCAAGAGGATCACAGAGGTGTGTGATGAAATTGCAGCCATAAGAGATAAAATAGAGGATGCAGAGATCATGAATGTGGAATTGAATGGACTTCCCAAGTCATTGGAACCATTTGTCAAAGGATTTTGTGCTCGAGAGAGTATCCCATATTGGCAGAGACTTTCAGATGATTGCATCCAAGAAGAGACTCGGGAGGAGTCTAAGAGGAGAAAGAAGGAAGATGAAGAGGAGGAGAACCTGACCCTTGTCATTAAGACAAGGAAGGGAAAAGGAAAGGGTTCCAACAAGTAGAGTAACAGTGAGGAGTCAACCTCATAGCAAGGAAATAAGCACATGAGTAAAATCAAGTGCTTCACTTTCCACAAGTTTTGGCACTAAGCATCACAGTGTCCAGAGAAGAAGAGGCAAGGGAAGATGCAGAAAGAAGCATCAACAGATACGCAACTAGATGAGTTTGTAACGAGGTTTGAGTTTGGAACGTAGCCTTGACATTCTTCAAATCGAAGGGCATTCTAGTGTATGCATATGTTTCCCATGGTGTGATAAATGTTGTTTCTTATCTATCCTCTTCATCCACCAAAACTTTATTATATCCAGAGAAACTGTCCAACATATACACTCATGTCGATCCTGTGACTTTTTGCAGTAGAAACTCCATGTTGGGCAGTGGAAATTATCTTTTATGCTTGCTTTGTTAAGATCTCTGTAGTCGACGCACATTCATATTTCCCCGATATTCTTCTTGACAATCACTGGATTTGAAATAAAGTTTGAATGTCTGATGGGATGAATTATCCATGTTTTCTTCAACTTCTCCAACTCAATTTTTACCAGAGGATTCAACTTCAAATTCATTATTCTTATTTTTTGTTTCACTAGTTTGGCTTCTTCCCTCAAAGGAATGACATGATGGAATATTTTTTTGTCATAAGCCTTTAATTCATCATAAGTCCAAGCAAACACATCAATATATTCCTTGAATAAGGCAACATGTTCATCAACTTATTCGGGGGTGCAATCGATTCCCAAATTGGCATGTTTCGGGGACTGGTCCATTCTGATATTGACTTTTCTTGTCTCTTGCACCTTTCGAACTGAAACTTCTTCACAAATATTCCTGGCATGATCATCTTTTGTGAACAAAGATTCAGCTTGTATGCAATCTTTGGGAACGGAAATCTCTTTATCATCTTCTTATTCATCATCGTTTAACAAAAAATTCTCCAATTGTTCATCATTGTCAAGAATTTGCAAGTACTCAATATTATCGAGCACAGATGGCCTAAAGGCCCTTTCCACCTGGAAAGATATTTTTCTCAGGATATCGTCTGGATTTGATAAGGAAGCTGCCAAAGATAGTGAATCTCCCTTATGGTTCTTATCCCTTGGGATGAAAGAAATATTGAAAGAGCTGAAAGATTCAATCAATTCATTAACTCTTTTGAAATACAATTTAAGCCTTTCCTTTTTGATCTTGTATTTTTGGGTAACCTAGTTGATGACCAACTCTGAATTTCCAGTCACAATAAGATGTTCTATTTTCATTCCTTGTGAGAGGATCATCCCATGGATTAAAGGTTCGTATTCTGCCTCGTTATTCATGCATGGAAACTCCAATATTACAATGTGAGGATGCGTTGTCTTATATGGGCTTACGAGAAAAATCCCAACTTTGTTCCCTAATTTAGAGCATGCTTCATCGAATGACATTCTCCAATAACCTTCAAATACACATTCTGGGACCTCCAAGTCTTGAAATTGTTCTAGGATTTCCTTTTGTCCCATATCCAAGATAGCATAGTTTTCGATCCTGGCATCTATGTAGTATTCCATTAATTCATTATCCTTCTTCTTTAAAGAGAAATGTTTTATGGGCTCTCGGGGTACTTTAATCATCGCTCCCTCCTTGCCTAGTAGCATCATACAACTATCGTTGTTCATTATATATCCACCAATCATGGAGCTCCAATCTCTTCCTAGCACAACCCCATATGTTGGAGCCATATCTACCACAATAATATTAAAAACCGTGATAATATGGAGAGTTGCGGTAATCCATGCATATAAATACTTGATTTCTATGTATGTCGGCACTTTTCTCGAATCAATGGAATATATGATCTCGTCAATTTCATAATATTTAGTGCAGCTCATGCCTAATGCTTCCATGACCGTGAGTGGCATTATATTATTTGTTGCACCAGTATCAACTAGGCAGTTATGCAATGCAACATCATGGTTTTCAATTGAGAAGTAGAAGCATGGAATTTTACCTCTCAGCTTAGCGGTCGACGGTTTTGTTATTTAGGGGTAACGAAAACTACCGTTATTTCTAATGGATCATCCAGCAATTTCAAGATATTTTGCCTCTGCTAAGGAATCTTCACCACTTCTGTGAAAGGAAAGGTTATCCTCAATTTACTTAAGTCCTCCACGACATTGTATGTCATTTGAGTTGAGCTTGTTGCTACGGGTTGCCTTGTGGTTCCAATTGTCACCTTCTCATTGGTCACTTTTTCACTGACTTTTTCTTTTTCTTTTTATTTGTCGGAGTCGCCTTTATTCTTGGGTCTATTTACAAATCCTCTTGTCTGGGTGACATTTTCTTGCAAGTTAGGATCGTCGTCTCCTTCTCCATATATGTACATGGACGCCTCACATCCGTCCATCTGCACTATCTCGTAGCATTCATCAGGTAATTAATAACCTTCTTTCTTTGTCAATTTCTTGTCACATAGATCATCCAAAACAACCACATTGGGAGTGGGTTGTATGGGAACCCTTGGTCTCGGTGGGTCTTCATTATTCTTGAATCTGACCATTTTTCGGGGGGAGGGTTCCTCCTTTGTTCAGGAATTGGAATTCTTGGGTTTGGCATGTAATTATCTCCCCTTCTCAGCCTGGTTATTTCATTCTTCATCTATTTATTGTCCTATTCATCTGAGAAATCTCAATTCTCTGTTGTGTTTCTTATGTTGGTGCAAGGTCAACTTTTATGTCAGGTATGGTTCTCTTAACAAATCCTCATCCTGCCATTTGATTCTGAGTTGCTCGAGGTTTAAAATATTTTTTTCTTCTCGATATGGAAGCTCCTTGATTATCGATATTCAATTCTCCCATCTATCTTTGTACTTTTCACAATATAATGTCAGGGTCGGCACCCATTTCAATCATAATTTCTTCCATCTCAGTAGCCTTATTCATTGCTTCCTCTAGGGTATCCATCTAGGATGTTCTGATGGAATATTTCACATTTGGGGGCATGCCATTATTATAGAAATCGAGAATGACCGAGTCATTTGGTATTTTGTCTTCTGGGATTCTACTTAAAGTATTATTGAACCTGGTATTAAAATAGTGTATACTTTTGTTCTTCCTTAACCCAATCTAGGTTAAGTCTATGAGGAGGGTATGGTATGAAATTGGGGGAGAAAACATATTAAGGAACATAAATTTGAGGTCATTAAACGAGTGAATGGATCTACTGGACAATTTTGTATACCATTCATAAGCTCTTTCTGATAATTTTTTCAAAAATAACCTCACCATGACGTCATTGTGCTCAACTCGGTGAAAGTCACAAACATCAAGAAATAAATGCAAATGCCTCTTTGCATCAAATGTCCCATCTCTAGAAAATTCCTTCAAGGTTCCCTTAGGGAGAACTGGGAGTTTGTGTTGTTCACCCATGATATTAAGAGGGGACACTCTCACCCTCCTTCTATTTCAAAACCCTGGGATTCGTTGCTTTCTTGCAGCATCTCATTCGCCTCCTTGTCTCTCCTCATGATGTTCGATCCGGGGTTGTTCGTATCCCACCGCCATTTTTTAGGAGGTTTTAGAATCATACCTTTCACTTCTAGGGACATAGATTTGTTTACTTTTACTTTGGGTGATGGGTCCCTTGTACTCGTCCAACTTCAATCTTGACCTTGTTCTTATGTTTCTCTAGCCAATCTTTGATTTCTTTGATCTTGTCGTTCTTCTCTCCTTTGTCTTCAAAGAATTTATCTTTCTTATTCTTGGTCTAAGATCTTCCATGACCCCTCTAACTCCTCTCAAGTCTGGGTTGTTGATATTACCAGATTGTATAATTGGTACAAAATACTTCGTTGATTATTCAGTCCAATTTATAACTGGGGTTGGTTACCCTGGGGTAAAGTAATATATTTCTTTCAAAATGCAAGGCCAGGTTCTGAATTTTCAGTTCATGTCCCTAGTATGGTTGTCAAAAATGTTGACGCTTTAATCTGTCAGGACCAAAACGACAACCTCATGGGGATACAAATCCTCCAGCGTTTTTATAGAGGTGGTACTCCTATGTCCGAGATTTATAAAATGTGGGACTTTTGTAAGAAGTTTGTTAAGAAATGAAATAGATATAACAGAAAATGAAAGATATTTTTATTTTCTTTTTAAAAGAGAGTTCCTGAGAATGGACCAGGAAACACACACACATTCATACATTTAAAGTAAATAAATAGAATTCCTCACATCCATCATAGTAAGGCTAAAGAATTATGATCACATAAAAAAACTAAAAGAAAATGATTTGCATGCATAAGAGAAATTTAACAGAGTGATACGTGGGTAGCTCAAATGAAGATAACGATAGATAAACCTCAAATACTTTATATTCAGAAAAATTGGATTACAAAGTGCAGTCAAGATTGTTCCCAAAATAGTTCTCTTGGAATTTCTAACAAATATATAGTTGAATACATATTCTTTGAAATTAAAATGTGTTTGTCATAATGATTGGGATTGAAGCTCCTGCGGACCATAAAGAAAATATGTAAAGAATTAAGTACTTAGAAAGAATAAAGTGGGCGGCGAAAGACAGCGAGCCCTAGTAAGAAGAAAAAGGGAAAATATCAATCTTCGGTTAAACCCTTCTATTTAAAGAGGTGGAGTAACTAGATGAAGAGCTTGATAAATATAGAAAGATGTGATCAATATAAACTTACTATGATGGTATCTCATGGTTTTTTATTTTCTCATTGATGTCCTTTTTATGGATTTCCTCGGCGGTTATGGGAACCACCTCAACCATCCTTTTCCCTTCATTGATAAGCTTGTCGACAACCTTTTTTAACCACTCCTCGATGTAACTCCTTATTGGTGCCATGTTGATTTCATGTTGGATTTTTATATTGAATATTTCACCTTCCAAGTCCCTTAGATCAATAGAAATTTTTCACAATGCTTCTTCAATATCTTGGTTTTTAATTGAATAATCAACTAACCATTTTTCCACATCATCTTCACCATATTCAAGAATTCCATAGAAATTTTCAAATGATAGCCCTTTAAAGATCTCAACTTGTTCATCAAATGCTTGCTTGGTTAAAAACAACGAGTTGAGTATCAATTTAGGGTATTGGAATTTATTGGTACTGCCAACTAGATCTATCTCAGTTAGCTTCTTGAATAGTTCATCTCTTCTAGTTATGACCTGGCTACATGCTTGAACGATACCATTCATGTTTTTTACCTTTTCTTTCCAGCATGCGTTTAGTTGTTTCATTTGGTTCAGGAAGAGATATCCTCCTCTCTTCTTATTAATTCCATCATATTAGTAACTTTAACACCAAAAGGTACAACTACGTCGAGGTAAAAACCTTTCTCATTTTTCAAATATGCTTGTAGATATTCATGAAAAGAATGTGCTCTTGTTCCAAAAGAGACCATACTCTTGGACATCTCCCAAGCCTCTGTTATTAATTCCATTATTTTCTTTATATTATTTTCCACATAGCCTCAGGCTGATGTGAGAAGTCTTGTCGATCATTTTAAGTTTGTCGTGGGTGTGGTAGGCCCAATCATTTCTAAAGGACTAGACAACATTGGAAGGGGCATTAGACCTCCCTCAAATTATTTGATTCGCTCCTTTAACCTAACATTCTCCGCTTCAAGGTCGACAATAGAGTTGTCTAGAGAATCTTAGTTTCTCGGTGTATCTGGGAGATCTGGGAAGACCGAATGTTTCATAGGTTAATATCTAAACAAGATTTCCCCTTCTTATCATTTACATATCTTTTTTCAATAATCAAATTTTTGGATTCGTTGTCAAAAATAGCGCTCTGAAATGCAAAAGACTTTTCTTCGTCGAAGGTCTCGGTCCCAATGATTTCCATCTAAGGGTTATGGGGAGTAGTGTTCTCTAGTTGGTCTTCATTGGGGAACACTTTCTCAATGTCAATCTCTAGTTCCATATCCTCGAGGGAGAGATCATGGATATCACTTTCTCCCCGAGGTCCCTCCTCTTCTTGTACAATGTTTTTTCATTTTTTCCTCACGGGAAGTTTATGAGAACTTTCAATTTTGTCAGAAGGAGGGTTCTTATCTCCTCCTCTGCCTGAAGAATTGTGGGTGACTTTATTACTTGGGTAGGTCGTTGGACTGATGCTCTGAGATGTTGTACTCTTGGGCGTGACAGTCGGGGATTGGGCTCTTTTCTCACCCTGGACCTTTTCCTCTCTGTTTGTACGACTCATTGGTGTTGAGTACTGTCTCTAGGTCACTAGTGTCACAAGAAAGAATGACTGAGGCCTTATCTCTATCTTCATTCATGATAGTGTTAATGAAATAATTGTTGAAACCGAAAGCCAATAGATGTTCTACAAAAATACCATTAGGGTCGAACCCTTTTACTTTTTCATCATATTTCAAATTGAGGTTGTGGAAGTGGCCCATGAATTCATCAATATTGTTCATATTCCTGAATGAATATGAAATCCTTGACCTTCCAAGGCAGAGGTATGAATTGTTTTTTTGTCTTTTCATGGAAAAAATGCAGCGAGTAGGTGTACTGCCTTGCTATCTCAAAAACAAACATTATGTCATATATGTGACATGGAAGGAAGGAAGGATTTTTTTTGGATCCAAAAATCCTTATAACGTTATGATTTTCCATTTGTTCTAGTGTCCCCTTCCTATCCAAGAACTTACTCTCCTGGTCAGATATCTGGGGAGTGTTTTTTCCAAATAGAAATTCTTTGAAAACTGAGACAAAATCATTAAATACTTCATAAAAGTGTTGGGAGACCTTGTTCCTCCACAATGATTGATACCAGAAGGTTACTGGGTCGAACTCACAATTTTCCTTCCTGCAGATAGATAATCTCGGGAATTGATAGCAATGTATTATCACAAAGACCAAATAAAATGACACAAAAAAATTCGTATCCTTCTTGTATTGCGCCAATTGGGAAGAGATTTCAATAGAAATCAACTTACCCCAGTTGAAAATAGCTTGTTCCTTGACCGTAAAATAAAGAATGTAAAGAATCATTTGGGAGATGTTGGTCGTGGTTTCCTGCCCTGTTATTCTAGTAACAATCCATGCAATTTCTAGGAAGGGATTTTTGAATGCGCCAACCTCCAATCTTGTGATATCCTCGGGGATGGTCATTGGGTTCTCTAGGAATTCAGGTAAGAGTTTGATTCCATTGTCATTCTTTCTTAAGAACTCCCTGCAGTATTCACCTCTAAAGGTGAGTGTTGGCTCGGGGAGCCTCAACATCTTACAAAAATTTCGAGCTGACAAAGAGACAGGAGAATGGTCCCACAACTGGATGATCTGTTGGTTTGGAATGTATCTCTCAGCGCACTAGGCAACCAACTCCTTGCAATCAAAAACTTCTAGGACACACCCTGTGTGTGAAATTCCAGACGTCCAAATTATTTCCTTTTGGGCAGAAGGGGATGAATAATAGGAATATGCCCTGGACCACTGAAAAATCTGATCTTCGTTTCCAAAAATATTCAGTGTATCTCCACATAATTTTTGTTGACTTGTTGCCATAAGTCGAAGAAGATGTTCACTTGCTCCAAATTATGTTAAGAATGAACACTGGTGGGCTATAATATAATCCTCCATAAATCTTGTTTAATTCACTTTAATAGGAGGTATCCTCGAGCCTTTCACAAATTAATGGCCATCCCTTCGAACATGTATGGTAAGTTATTAGCATTAAAAGCATAGTAAATGTTCATTGGGAAAGGCGTGATGGTGGAAGGGACTGGCGGAGGAAATATGTGACTTGATATTTTTTGTGAACCCGAGAGCTCGTGATGGTAAGAGGCGTGAAATTGGCTAAGTGTGGGACGGCACAACGGTCTAATGGGTTCATGTAAGGCATCATGAAACTTAGGCAGTTTCATGGGAGTCTGGGGATCAAAATGTAGATCGTGGAACTTTGTGGTGCAATCTGTCTATCACGGAACACGGGAACATGAAAACTCGATCTCGTCAACCTGGTAACCCACGATCGTAAAAGTGGCTAAGTATGGAACAACACAGCGGTCGGTCGGACTCGTGAAGTGAAGTTGTAGATGGAGGTGAGAAAAATTAAGTCTGCCAACCTGGGAACCCGCAGTCTAAAATGTGACTAAGTGTTAGAAATAGAAAGTGGTAGTAAGAGGGAAAAACGAAGAGGGAAAAAATGGGTAAGTGTAGAAAGGGGAAAATAAAGGGAGAAACGAAATCGGAAAAGTAGAAAAGGGGAGGGAAATTTTTTGGAAGCAGGAAATGACCTCAACACTCCTTTAGACACCACTTTGGTTAATCCACATACATGTGTATGCAATTTTAATTTTGTCAATCGAGAGCTTCAAAGACATTCAATTTATTCTTATTGATCTAAAAACTCATGCAACCTCATATCTTAACTAGTATCAAGGTAATTCAATACTATGATAATCTCATTTTGACTTAGTTCTCACAAGGTTTGATCTAATAAATGTCCAAGTTGTTGATTTCAAAGGGTGGAGGGATTGTTGACCTCAATATTCCTATAAAACACTTCTTAATCATTAAGCAAATCTATCCCAAAATATAATGATCTAACCTCATCTTAAACCTCTTTTGAGTCAATTTGTACACTCCCAATTTCATCATCAAAATTCCTAAGGTAATTAATGAGTAACATATCTTGCAGAGTGTAACAAGTGGAAAAATCTCGGGACCAGATGGGTTCTCTGTAGAATTTTATAAAACTTTCTACGATCTGATAAAGGAGGACGTCCTTTTGATGGATAGAGAATCCTAGAGATCAGGAAAAGTCCATGGGGCATGTAACTCCAACTTTGTTTGCCTCATCCCAAAGAAATAGAAGACGAAAACTTTTTGGGACTTCAAACATATCTCTTGTGCAAATGTCTCCTACAAACTAATATCGAATATTGTCGCTAAATTCCTATGTCCTATGTTGAGTGAATTTATTAGTGAAGAAAAAATTGGATTCCTGAAAAATAGACAGATTCATGATGCGATGGCCATTGCACAAGAAACTCTTCACTCTATAAAAAAGAAAAACCTCAAGGTGGCCATCCTCAAACAAGATTTGACTAATTCCTATGACAGATTCGATTGAACATTATTGAGACTGGTACTCCTCCAGATGGGAATGAATCTGGGGTCGGTGAACTGGATTATGGGATGTTTAAGCAGATCCAATTTCACAGTCCTGATCAATGGGTCCTCATCACATTTCTTCAAGGTCTCGCGGGGCCTTCGCCAAGGTTGTACCCTATCCCCTTTCCTTTTTCTGATTGTGGTGGAATCCCTCAGGGAACTAATAAAATAATCCAAGGCGAGAAGATCCCTAAGATGCGTAAAGGTATCTCAATCTGAGATGGTCTCTCACTTACTATTCCTCGATGATTTATTTTGTTACGTGTTTGGCACACATGCAAATCTACAATCTCTCAAAAAAATACTCGAGATTTTTAGAAAAGAGATGGGAATGATGATTAATATGTAAAAGTCATCCATCATATTAAATAATTTCTCTGATACAAAATAGACCTTTCTCCACAATCTGATCCCAACACAGAAAACAACTTTATCAGGAGGGATAAAATACTTGGGTTTCTACCTAAATCCAGATTATTACAAAAAATAATATTTGGGATGGTGTATCATAAAGGTAGAAGCCAGGATTTCAATTTGGTTCAATCGGTTCTTATCGAGAGGTGTCAGGGTGACCCTTCTCAAAGTCATCCTCAAGAGAATCCCAGTGTATCGGAACTCTATTATGGCAATCCCCAAAGGAGTGCTACAAAATATTTGGAGAATAATTTTCCAATACATGTGGGCAGGACAAAAATTCCCAGGGGGATTACACCTAGTGTGTTGGATGTCTGTAGCTATTTTAAAATAACTTGGGGGCTGGGGATTAAAGGACATTTTCCCTTTCGTACAGGCTCTTGTAGGCAGGAATCTCTGGAGGTTAACACAAAGTAACACCCTATGGGTATGTGTAATGAACTCAAAATATTTTCCCAACATGACAAACGACGAATGGTTCTGATCCCCGATAAAATCCTCAAAAGGCACATCAGTATGGAAGGATTTTGTTTTTTCTTTACTGTTGGTGGGTTCCTGGATGGTCTAGAAGGTGGGTAATGGTTATAGCATCCACCTAGGGGATGACCCCTAGTTAGGGGCAATAAATAATTTTATACTACCAAATCCCCTTATTTGTTCCCTTCGATATAGAGGACTGGTGACCCTATATGATGCATGTGTTGAGACTCCACAGCCGAGAGGACGAGAGGGGTGGAATTATGCGGTTGGCCTTGGTATATAGGATTATCTAGAAATGGAATGGAACTCATATATCAGTATAATATGTGAAAAATACATCATCGTGGATGAGGAATCGACAGACTCCTTATGTGGACCCTAAACCCAAAACATGGATGCTAAACAGTAAAGTTGGGATAGAAATCCTGACAAGAAGAATGACACCAAGGCTAGATAAAGTGATGGTGGAAACCACTCTGGAAGTTTAAATCCCCCCTAGATGTAAAGTAACGATGTGGCTTTCCGTCAACAACAAGATGTTGACATGGAACAACCTCCTTAAAAGAGGTTGGGTAGGTCTGAGTCGATGTCTGTTGTGCAAATCCAATTCTAAAACAATTACTCATCTTTTTATTACATTCCCATTTGCAGGTCAGTTATCGAAGATGGTTAAAAATAATTTGAAGGAAAATGCAAGTTGGAATGGAACATCACTAGAAGATTTCTACCAAGCCTAGGTACAGGATAGAGCAATAGATCTGTATATGGGTCTCCCAAGTATGATGATCTCTAACATCTAGTAGGAAAGGAATCAAATGGTGTTTAAAGATAAATCAGTCAACCCGGAAGTCATTGTTGCAATCACAATCTCGTAGGATACATAGTTCAAGGAAGATCCACGTGATAAGAAACCGAGGAATCCCATCCCTCTTTCCATTGACTACAATATGCCATGGGGATTTTTCGACATGTCCATTCAAGAAAACCCCCTAGGTGTGGTGTAGGAGTAGTCATAAAGATCATTTGAAACCATTATATTTATATTTGATATTCCCCTAGACCTGGCACAAACAACATAGCAGAATTTATTTCCCTTTGGATGCTACTAGAAGATGCAAAAGAAAAGGACCTACAGAAGCTACAAGTCTTCGAAGACTCCAAATTGGTTATTGATTGGGAAAGAAGAAAAATAACTATACAAAACATCATACTCTCTCCCATTATGAGAGACATCAAGCTCTATTTTCAGTCTTTCAATTGTCTCTCCTTCCAACATATTCTGAGAGAACTTAATACAAAAGCAGATGAAAAGTCCAAGGAGGCTCTCGAACAACAACCGGGAGATTTTTGTTTCTACGAATTCTTTGATGGAGTAGAAACGGAGGCTATGGAGTTTCTCTTTTGAAAGCCCCAGATGTTGTTATGTTTGGTTTAACATATTTTATTTTGTTATGAACACATTAATGTTACATATTGGCATGTCGGAGAAATATCGAAAAATAGAGAGGATGTAATAGTTTATGTCCCCCTTTAAGGGGAGTTTTTTTTCAACATTGAAGCTCTTAAGGAGCTGCATAGGGGGTATGGGAAAGTATGAAATAGATAGTAAGAGACAGACAATGTCTGCGGTATTGGTGGAACATGTATAGTCCTTCCTTTTTTTGAATGAATATAAAAAATAAAAAATAAAAAATAAAAATTCCAAGAAAACAAAAAAGATATTAAACAAAGAATGAAAATTATATATTTCTTTGAATAATACCAAAACACCCTAAAAGTAGTATTAAAAATTTTGGTACATGGAAACATTGATATAGATTATCTAAGTTTGCACATTTCTCCACTGTAGTATAAAAAGGGGTCGTAAGTGGCAATCATTATAAGGCCTAAATGGTTCACTCCTACAAAGACATTTCTACTAAGAAAATAGTTTAGGCTAAATGGTATATGAGCACATGAATGTGTCCTTTCTCATAAGCTCACCTATATACACTATACTATGAACATAAAATATTTTTTTTAAATGGGAAAAATTTACCCCAAAAACATTTATACCACTTATGAAAAGTAACATTGATTGGCTTCAAATGGGGAGATAAACCACTACAAATTTGGAATAACCTAAAACTCTAGGCATGGAATATTCGTGCACATCACTTAGTGCACTAGGAATGGAATTATCACTTATCATGAAAACCTTTAACATTAATGTTGATTTATGAGAAAAATAAAAATGTTAATCTCTTTTTATGCATCAATAGGTACAATTTATTAGGTATGTGTCTAATCTTTCTTCAAAATGTGATGCTAGCTCTAAAGAAAGATGCGAAGGGGAAATTTCAAGTAATTGGTTGAGATCCACTAAAGGTTTTATTGTTATAAGAAAATTCAAAACTTGTATGAATTTGTTTCATGTTGAAGGAGGGATGTTCTCTTGTGACAATGAGATCGATCAAGACAAGGAAGTGTCACTGAGATACAAGCATCTCGTGAAAAACTAGGAACCAAAACAACTTCCTAAGTGGGATACTTATTTTGGTATCGATGGGAGTGCATATCAAAATACTCCTTCAAATTTACATGGGTTGGGGATCTTTTCCATGGATGGTGTAAATGTTCCATACAATAGCATGTTTGAACCAATGGAGTATGTTTTCCCATTGTATAATTATAAACATTGGATATCATTCGCCTAATATCTCCCTAATATGTGAATATATGGAATTTGTGCAAATTATAACAAACTAAAGAAACCAATCAAAATAAAGAACAATCTATCTATAAGGATGAAAGACCAAAAGCTTCATGAAATGTTGTGGGGGTTCTAAATAGTTCACCTCCTAAAAGCATGAACAAGTGACCCAATTGCATGTTTAAGGGGTGTAATGAAGATAGGGTTGTAATTGTGTAATAAAACCAATGCAAGAAATGAGTTGTTAATTGATTGCAATTTGAATAGAAATAATCCCTATACAAAGCCTCGTGTTAAGCATAAATCCCCATGTAAATACCTAGATATTGGTTTATTACATTTCTATTGTTATATAAGTGTTGTCAGCTAGACCCTTTAATTGTAATTGTACCATTTCTCTCTCTCTCTCTCTCTCTCTCTCTCTCTCTCTCTCTCTCTCTCTCTCTCTCTCTCTCTCTCTAATTACAATTACAATTACAATTAAAGGGTCTAACTGACAACACTTATATAACAATAGAAATGTAATAATATATACACACACACACACACACACACTAAGGAGAGCCAGTTTTAGAATCAACTCATATTGTACATTTTCTCTATTGTAAAAGGAGAGCTCATATATATATATATATATATATATATATATATATATAGACACACACACACACACACACACACAAAGGAGAGCTAGTTTTATAATCAACTCATCTTGTACATTTTCTCTATTGTAAAATGAGGTTTCCCCTTGAAGAGTCTTGACATTCATTCTTATCTCTTTCTCAAGGTTTTTAGCTACTTATCTCTCTCTCTTTATTCTATTTTGGTTGTTTGGTGCATAACATTTGATTTCAGAGCATATGATCATATGGTTGTTATTGGAAGCAGGACAAAATAGAAAGAAAGGATATTTTGGGAAGAAAGGCATGCACGAGGAAAGCGATCGCTAGAAGGAAGAGCAGCATGCGCACATGCATGGAAGACATAACGACATTAGGGTTAGGGTTTTTGTAATACATTGTAATGGGTGACGAGCCAGAAACTTATATATATAGATACCTAGAAAGTCTAGAGAGGCAGTAGTTGTCCATTATGAAAGAATACAGAGGTCGGTTTTAGAGGGTCTAAAGAGACGATGGAGGAGTCTTGTTTTGATAACTAGTTGTAATCCTTCTATCATACAACCTAATTTTGTAAGTTGTTAAGTTGTAGAGGGCCAGAAGGATAGATATCGAGGGTTAGATCATAGGTTGAGGAGCCTGGTGTGATATAGTCCACCTCACAATAGATATCGACCCAACTGAGGATGAGCTGTAAAGCGTGTGGCGCTGTAGTTTTGGAACTGCCATAGTAGAAGAGCTTGAGAGCCAGATCTTCGTGGACATAGCCGAGGGGGGTGAACCATGGTAAAACTTGTGTATGTGATTGAATGCTTGCATCTCTTTTATTGTTTATGAGTAGATGTTAGCATGATGAATGAATGAGATAATGAGTTGATTACATTACATGCATAATTGGGAATGATAGTATATTGCTTTAATAAGTTAAATAGAACTCTCAACGCACCAGACACTTGAGTATTGTAGTCACCCATTAAGAATATCTCATGTGAGACTGCATAGTGCACTCTGTGTGTTGCGTTGCCTTCTGGTTTACCAGAAGGGTCGATAGTTTTAGAGGCTTTATTGGAACCCCGGTAGAATTGAACTTGGGTCAATCATGTTAAAGGTATAACTCAAAGAAATCAAACCAACAAATGGTTCCGTTGTCGGGATGGAATAGTATAGGATTGAGTAGATGGGATTTGTTAAAAGAGGGTAAGATCTGTGAAAGGCGGTTCAAAAGAATACCGAATAGGACAACAAGAAGGTGACAATAATGTGCCGCTAGAAGGGGATGTTGAGACCATGGAATCCCACAAAAGAAGATATCGAAAGCTGGTTGAAGACAAAGGAGATAGAGTTTGCGCAGAAAGATAACAGAAACCCTAGAGTAACATCGCACAAATACCTTGAGAAGTATGTGTTTATTGATCTGCATGAAGTATTTTTCTGTGATTTTCCACACTTATTGTAGGAGTGGATATTGAGGTTGAAGGATAACCACGCAAAAAACCGGATCCGACAGTTAGAGTGGACCTCAGTTCAAATTAAGCAGTTACTGCAGGTGAATAACAAATTCACCCGTGCAGTAGATTTTTGTCTTGACAGTATTGTAGCAGGCTTTATAACATAATTTGCAGTAGATACCGCAAATTCATACAGCCCAGTGGAGAAATTTTTTCTATGAGGGCCTCGAGGAAGGTATATTAGATCGATGTATACTTATATTAAGATATTTCTCTATAAAAAAGGTGTAATGACAATGGATTCAGATAGCTAAACTTCCCTGCATGCATGGGGGAAGGGGGGAAGCACTGACAGACAAGGGAGAAATGGAAGGAGAAGTGGATAAACGCAAGAAGGAAGAATAATTGGACCCAATCATGATGTACGATGACCAAATCAAACAGATCATGGAGACAGCTGGAAAGACGTGCAGTGGAGTACCCTACCAATACAAGGTGAAGACCAAGAAGATATTTGTAGCAGCGAGGGAAGGCTTGGTAAGTGATGAAGAGGAGGTAGATAATATTTGGGATGTGGATAAGATTGAGGAAATATTGCACGCAACATATGAGAGGAAGACGAGAGGTCCAAGAGCGAGAAGAGAAGGCAGCAACCCTATCCATATTAATATCAGTGTGGAACCCATAAACCCATGTGCGACTAACACACCCAAAAGAAAACCACCGTTTAGACAACCGAATTTCGGAAGAAGGAAGACAGCATGAAGTGCATCTAAACAAGGAACAATAACCAAAGGATCCAGTTCAGGAATCATTAGTCAAGTATCTACACCGTGCGAAGGTATTATTTCAGCATTCAGGATGGCAGGACATGATCCCACCATCAAGTTACCAGAATTCAAAGGAGAAGCGTCGGAGGACCCGGAAAAGAACATGTTTATCTGTGAGAAGATCTGGGAAGAAAAACATATCACTGATGAGGACACTAAACTTGCATAGCTAGCAATTACACTAAGAGATCATGCACTGGATTGGTATATGAATTTATCCACAAACAATTCACCAGGAACAACCAGAACGATTGCGGATATCAAGAAATTGTTGATAAATGAATTTCAGAAGTCAAGTTAAGAGGACTAGTACATGAACGAGATGATAGAAATTATACAGAAACCAGGAGAATCTGTATGGGATATTGACCAGAGATTCAAGTGACTGAAAGGAAAGTTGAAATATCTCATGATAGATATGCATCATAGGCACATGTTCATTAATTCACTACTACCACACTTGAAGTATCCATTGCGACAACAAAAGTTTCAGACACAGGCAGAGGCTCTGCAGGAATCCTTGCAACTGGAAGAAAACCAATATCAGAAGACGTATCCATCCATCGAAGAGTTAGAGGAGGATTTGAAGAACTTAACGTTCCAGCTAAACCAGAACAAGAGTAAGGACAAACGAGAAGTCGTTTGGTGTACCACATGCAGGACAGAAGGACACCATAAGAACGAATGTCCAACATTCGTGCAGTACATGGCAGCAGGAATTCCAAATATGTTACCAACAGGATGACTATGGTGCGAAATCTGTAAGAAACAGGGTCACAGCCCATATCACTACCCAATGATGCAGAAGTACCAGATAGTCCCAAAGAGTTCATATTGCAACTTTTTCAAGTCAATAGGCCATGATGAAAAAGATTGTATAACCATGGAGTTGATGAGAGAGAGGACGTCAAATGCATATAGGGTGCAGGCATAAATGATGATCGGGAAAGTCGCACCTCAGTTTAACCAAGTACCAGCTCGATACAACATTGCGCAACCACAGTATAATATTGTGCAGCAACCATATAATACCGCGTAGCCACAATACAACACAATGCAACCTCAGTGCAATATAGCGCAGTACAATCAAGAACCTCATTATAATGCATCACGAGGAGATCGAGCTGGCTACATAGGCGTAGGACGAGCAAGAGGAGGCTTTGGAAGAGGTAGAGGACCAGTGGTATGTCACAACTGTCAACAACCAGGACACTATGCAAGATAATTTCCACTTCCACGAGCAACTTGTATGTATTGGCTTGCATCGGATCACGACACGGAAGAATGTCCTACGTTATTAGGGAAGATCTAGAAAAAGAGGAGTCAAAACAACTAGAATGTTCAATGTATTTCAACGAAAGCGAGGGACGACGGAAGAAACATCAACATAGTTACGCGTGGAGGAGATAAAAAAGGAAATGACATAGTCTGACAAGATCTAGTACAACATTAGTGGGTGAAGAATAATGCCAAACCAAGGAATCAGTTCGATGCGCAGAACGAGAAGGAAACATTTAAGAAATCCAGAAAAGAATTTATGAAGCAAGACATTATGTCGACTTGAACCACGCAGCATAACAAGGAAGTACCAGAGTACGATATGCCTCCATCATTGGATCATACCAAAGAAATGCATCCCCTAGGACAAGTAAGTACAATCAAAGATTTTTGTAAGCATGCGTAAAATTACTAAATGATCCATCCTCTGTCAAAATATTGCAAAACATATTAGAAAGATGTAGCATAGAGATAGAAGTAAAACTAGAACAAAAAATAGTCAATCACCTACATACAAGGAGAAGAACAAGTAGGGAGTCTAGGTTGAATGCCAACATCGGAGATTTCAACATGGGAGATATCATACTAGGTCTAGGATCTGAAGTCAATGTATTACCGAAGAAGACATGACAATGTATGGGAGAGCCCACATTAGGATATTCACCCATTCAACTGAAACTAGCAAACCAACACAGAGTTCTGTCAATTCAGAGACTGAAAGGAGTCACAGTAGACCTGGATGGAGTGTGGACTAAAGCTGACTTCGAAGTAATAGAGATAGTGAACAACACAACACCATATCCAACATTACTAGGCTTGGATTGGGCGTTTGATAACCAGGCCATAATCAATTTAAAGACATGGAAAATGACATTTGAGTCAGGAGAATACAAGTTCATTGTGCCATTAGACCCATCAAAAGGGGAGAGGTTTGTAGAGCCTACTTTCTTGTACTTTGAGGAAATCATCCAGTTGTACAGGACAACTGCACGAGATGAGGATTACGTAAACCCAACTGAATATGGGATACTCAATTGGAAGAGCATTACTTCATGTCCGTCAAACTCAAATACAGGTTTAGAGAAATGGAAACAGAGGCTACACAAATTTTCCATAAGAATATGCGCAAGAATAGACCGTGCAGTAAGATGGGTAGGTACGGATATAAGGGAACCACCCAGTTTCCATGGGGTAAACAATCTAGAAGAATTATTAAGACATTACGAAGATGAAGTGTTAGAAAATCAGAGACTCTCAGCACTCGATATAGCACTCAAGGCCACACCTGTAATATGGTGGGGTGCACACAAGGAAATAATCAAGGATTGGTACCAATGCAAGTGGTTATTGCACATAAGGTTTGGCACAGAACATAGAAGCGACCAACAGTCAAAGTACGATGGATAGGGGGCACCAGAGGAACACTTGGAGAAGTGCAAAGAGTTGTGGAAAATGACACCCCCATAGGAATGGCCTCATCATTTCGTACATACCTTAGAGGGCATCCCAGCAAACTGGTATACAGACCAGGAACTGTGAAGAGGAACTGCGAGCTGGCCAGTACTACAACAGCATTTTACAATCACTTTCTCATTCGAGCATGAAAACCCCAACATGGATGCAACACTTAAACAAATAAGAGGGGTGATATTCATCCAGGAACCAGAAGTCGAACTCATAAAAGAGGAACAATAGTGGAACAGTCAGACAGTGAAAGAACTTTTGTCATGCTACCATGTGCAGGAAGAAGTACCAGAGGAAGACAACCCACGCGATATTCAGAACGAGGAAGGGGAAGGCAAAAGAGAAGTGGAAGGTCCACCTCTAGAATCAGAAGTAATTGTTGCACCGATCAAGGTGAAGAAATTCAACATTGGAATAGTTGAGAATCCCAAAATGGCCAGCATTGGAGACTACTGGGATGAGCAAACAGTAGAAATCATAACAGAGTTATTGTGCAAGTACAGTGACCTGTTCCCCACAAGTTTTATAGAAATGAAGGGCATAGCAGGAGAGCTAGGTGAAATGAAGATACCACTCAGAGCTGACGCACGACCAATCAGACGATGACCATACAGACTAAATCTGATATATGAGCAAAAAGTCAAATTTGAGATCGATAGGATGCTCGAATCTGGAATCATAGAACCCATGGAAGAATCAGAATGGATAAGCCCGATGGTAGTTCAGGAGAAAAAACAAGGCGGGATAAGAATATGCGTCAACTGGAGGAAGTTGAACGATGCATGCCTACATGACATGTTCCCTACACCCTTCACGAATGAAGTGTTGGAGAACGTAGGAGGACAGGAAGTTTATTCATTCACCAATGGATTTTCAAGATACCATCAGATTAAAATAGCTTCAAAAGACAGATACAAGACCAATTTTGCTATGGAATGGGGATCCTACCAGTACATGGTCATGTTGTTCGGACTGAAGAATGCACCAACAATATTTTCCAGAGTAGTCATAGCTGCATTTAAAGAATTTATCCACCAATTTCTAGAGGTATAGTTAGACGATTGGACAGTCTATAGCCTATTGAAAGACCATGTAGAGGTCTTGCGGCTGATGTTAGAAATATGCAGGCAGTGCCAGATATCATTAAACATCAAGAAGTGCATCTTCGAAACACTGTTTCAGATACTATTGGGCCATATAGTATGCAAGCAATGTTTACTAGTAGATCCTGCAAATATTACAGTAATCGTTAACCCGCCACCACCAAAAACAGTTCGTCAACTAAGAGAAACATTGGGACACATAGGATACTATAGAAAATTTATCAAAGGGTACGTGCAGATCACCTGGCCAATGGAGAAATTGTTAAGGAAAGACACCAAGTTCCATTGGAATGAGGATTGTCAACACGGTCTGGATACACTGAAAGAAAAGATAGTAAAAGCGCCAATACTAGTATTCCTAAGCTGGGAGAAGACATTCCACGTACATGTAGATACATCAGCCATATCACTTGGAGCTATTCTGGTGCAGCCAGGAGCAAGAGAATTGGATCATCTGATAGCATTTTCTAGCAGAAAACTGTCAGAATCATAGTAGAACTACAACACTACAAAGAGGGAAGGCCTAGCTATGGTCTACGCGTTGCAGAAGTTCAGACATTGCTTACTGGGAAAACATTTTAAGATGTTCACAGATCATTCATCCCTTAAGTACCTAGTCAACAATCCAATGTTGGGGGGGAGAATATGTCGATGGTTACTACTGTTTCAAGAATTTTATTTTGAAGTAATAGTCAAGCCAAGGAAGCTGAATGCAGGACCTGGCCACCTATCAAGGGTCACAAACGGAGAGGAACCTACAAATTTAGGGGAAAAAATTCTGGATGCATAGTTATTTTCAATCCAGATCGTCGATGAATACTTCACAGACATCATCCGGCACTTGAGTACGGGGACTGTGCCACATGAATACAACACCGCACAGAAGAAAAACTTGGTAGTCCGGGCTGCAGAATATCAACTGATTGTAGGACAATTATACAAAATGGGCGCAAATAGCATCTTGCGAAGATATGTGCTAGAACATGAAATACCAAGGATTTTAGCAGAATCCCATGAAGGAATAGCAAGAGGAGACTACGCAAGAAAATCTATCGCGCGGAAGGTATTGTGCGTAGGAATATGGTGTCCAACCATTCACGGAGACTCAAAAGAGTACTTCCAGAGATGCGATGTTTGTCAGAGGGTTTTAAACCTAATAGAAGGGATGAGATTCCATTGCAACCACAGGTAAAGTTGCAGGTATTCAACAAATGGGCAATAGATTTTGTAGGACCAATTAACCCACCCGCCAAGAGAATAGGAGCAAGGTACATTATCACCGTGACACAATACCTGACAAGATGGGTAGAAGCAGCACCAGTCAAATATTGCAGCGCAGAAACAACAACACATTTTCTATTCGAGCAAGTGATCACTAGATTTGGCTGCCCAAGAATTTTGATGAGCGACCAAGGCACTCACTTCATTAACAATTTTACTAAGGCTATGACTAAATAATTTGAATTCCATCATTAAAAGAGTACGCCATATCATCCACAAGCGAATGGAACAATAGAAGCCTTTAACAAAATCCTTGAAAATGCACTGACGAAGATATGTAATGTTAATAGGGATGATTGGGACCTTAAAATACTAGCAGTATTGTGGGCATACAGGACCACATGCAAGAAATTGATAGGACACACACCATTTATATTGGTATATGGACAAGAAGTAGTAGTGCCATTAGAATTTTTGGTACCCAGTCTACGCGTAGTAGCAATTATGAACATGACATAACGAGGCACAGTACAGGATAGGTTGAATCAACTAATGATCATGGAGGAAGATAAGATCCTAGCAGGGTTCCACCAAGAAGTTTAGAAAGAAAGGGACAAATCTTGGCATGACAGACATATCAAGAGGAAAAATTTCAAGGAAGGAGACTTAGTGTTGATGTATGACAGTAAATCCATTCATCATCCAGGAAAACTCAATATGCACTGGTTAGGACCCTATGAAGTAAAAATTGTCACAGTTGGGGGAATTGTATAGTTGAAGGGCTTA
>ML790280.1:500541-513883 GCA_009831015.1 Picea engelmannii | reverse complement strand
CGAATTAAGGGATATTCAATCAAAACTAGGTAGGAATGAACAACCAAGTTGTGTTATGTGGGAATAGGATGATTGGTGAGATGAATTAACCAACAAGATCAAAGTAGCCATGAATGGAAAAACCCTATGAGTAGGAAACAAAGGAGGAACAAGACCTAAACCATATATGCTAGAAGAACTTGCAATGCTACTAGAGGATTGCGCAGAACGAGATGGGATACCTCTTATCAAATGAGGAAGACCATGGAGTTTAAGAGAATGCTTAGGGTGGTTAGGATTCGCAATAGTGTTCAAGCTATGAAATCTTTGGTTCTAACTGCAATCTATTAGTTGTTTTAGAGAAGTGCGGCGGTTCAGGTGGTGAAGAATAGAGTTTCTAGGTTGTTTATAAAAGTGAATATATTTTTGGTGATGAGATTCCCAAATATGATGAAAGGAAAATAAAACACACCCCTAAGACATGCTAACAAGACTCAAGCAAACCATAAGATCAAAAATCCCTTCCAAGTGAGCCTCCACCTAGGGGTGATGAAATCAAATGCAGGTGTAAACCAAGTGAAGGTTTGAAATAGATAATACATAGTGACTTATGCCCAAGGATATGAAATCCAAGGGGGGAGGTGCATTATCTCTCTCTCGCAGGTACCCTCATAATCTCCATGAGAACTTTCTCAGGTGGTAAACCTAAGATGGGACCTCTTCACAAGAAGTGGTTGCATGGGTATAGAATGATCAATCAATTATCTATGGAGTGATATCTAATCTCATATGTAGCACCTACCTTTCAATATGCACCCTCAGTTACACCCATTCTACTAAAGGACTTATCTCCTTACTGAATAAACTTCTAGTTTCAAGTTTCGATGATCTTGAATCATTTTTGTATCACCTGCCTCAAATATCCTAATTTGGGATAAATGTGGGTGTTCTTTAACAAAAAATTAGCTCTATATTAATTGCACCCTATTGCGAATTGATGTTGGTATAGGGGTCATAAGTTAGTGAGTTCTAAAAAAATGTTTATCATATTAGATTAAATGATTAATTTTAAAGTTTTCTTATGTATGTTGGTAATGTTTGTTTGCAAGGTGTGAGATGTGAGATTGTTGAACTTAAAATTTGTTGGAAAGAAAATGACAAAAAAGAAAAGTGCTTGGAAAGAAGTAAATGTTTGAGTTATTATTTTCATGTATAATTGGCCTTTCCTTTAATATTTTTATCTCATACACATGTTTAGAACTAATTTTTGATGTCCTTAATACAAATCATTTAAGTGTTGCACGTGGACGAAAGTGGCATGATAACAAACCCTTTTGGTCAGGATGTTATAACCCCCATGCACCCCTTATTTTAACCCATATGGTACCAACCCTATTAACACTTATGACCCTTGTAACCCATATGGTCCCAGCTCTAATCACCCCTAAAACCCCTATGGTCAAACCACTAACAACCCTTAAAAATACATATGGTCCCATTGTCAATAACGTTTCTGGTCCCATTGTCAATAATGTTTGTGGTCCCTTATAACCCCTATAGTCTCATTGTTATTAACCCATAAAACACCTACGGTACCCCTTATAATAATGACTATGGTCCATGTCATAATAAGACCTATAATTTATAACCTTTATGTTTCTAGTGCTAAATGCATTTCAACCTTTTTCACCAATGAAGGAGAATGGAAAACCATGACAATATGATTAAGTTGCACCAAGAGCTTATACAAAGTAAGAATGGGGAGAATTTGATACCAATTTTGAGAAGAAAATCAAGGAAAGGGAGGAGAAAACTTATCCTTGTGTCAAGTTATAGTATAGTGTAAGAAAAAAAGATGTAATCGTTTATATGACCAGAAAATAGGGTTGGGAGGTTACTTATATGCCAAATTTATAAGTAATTTTCAACCTAACGGTTAACATTCAATTCTTAGTATTACTTTTTCACATATTTCAATGTTTAATTTCAATTTTACAAACTTTGGAATTCTCAATATGTTTTACTGGGAAAACAAGTTTAAAAATACACCTATGGAACTAACAATGGTCAAAATAAGAGAGCTAGAATGGAAGAAGTTTTTTAAAAAAATTGAGAACCAATGGGGGAAAGAAAAGGTAATATGTGGAATCCTTATTGTTTTTTCTTGCACTCCATAATGTGTGGATTTCAATTTGGTTCAAGCTTTATTTATTTACAATTATGAGCTAGATTTATTATTAGATTATCCCATTGGAGAATGAGTTTTAATGTTCACCTATCTCTCTTTTGGTAAAAGAATATTTTCTTGGCCTCATTTTTGTGAGGCAATCTTGATTTCTCACTTACCTCTTGGAAAGAAACATGGTTATTTTCCCTCAACTGTTTCATTTGAAGATTCCCTCTATTTTAGGTTGAAATTTTTCCCATTCTTCCTTCTCTTTTGGCATTTTTCTCGTGTGAAACAAAATCTGCTTCTATTTTCAAAATTGTTTAGTTGTTTCGAATATCATTTCCCTTTTTGTACCTTTCCCTTCTTGTGGATATGGGTTAACTCCTGCTTTCCCCATTGGTTTTGAAGGCCTTCCTTTCATTCCATCAATTTCCTTTTAGCATTGATTGGGAATTCTCTCTTTTTCCTATTCTGATTTTAGGGGGGAGTCCATTTTTCTCTCTTCATCGCCACCTTGGTAAATGATTTTTTGTGTTCACCCCTCTTTTGGTACAAGAATAAATCTTACCGTGTGGGGAAATCTTGATACCTCACTTGACTCTAGGAAAAAAATCAGAATTTTCTCCCTCATCTTCTTCATTAGAAGAGTTCCTTTCTTAGTTGGAAGAATTTTCATTCTTCCTTCTCTTTTGGCCTCTTTCCCTTGGAAACAAAATTTAGACGTGTTTAATGTTACTCTACTTGTTGGAAAATTTTATTCTTTTCCTTACCTTTCCCTTCTTGATGCTTTGGGTTAACACCCTATTTCCTCATTAGTTTGGAAGTCCTTCCTTCAATTCCATCAGTGTTTTTTTTGCATCCACTATCTCCCATCTTTTGGCCTCTTTCTCTTTAGAACAAAATTTGGTCATGTTTACTATTACTTGACTTGTTGGAGAGAAAAAAACTTTTCCATAGCTTCCCTTCTTGATGCTTTGGGGCAACACCCTATTTCCTCGTTAATTTGGAAAATTTCCTTCAATTACATCGGGATTGTTTTACTATTACTCGAATTGTTGGAGAAAAAAAAAATTCCCATACCTTCCCTTCTTGATGCTTTGGGGTAACACCCTATTTCCTCGTTACTTTGGAAATCCTTCCTTCAATTCCAGCAGATTTTTTTTTTTTTATTAGGAATTGTTGTTCTTTAGCCTTTCCTCTTTTAGGACGGAATTGCTTTTCCACTCTCTCCCTTTTCCTTGGTGAATAAGTTTTGATTATTCTCTCCTCTCTATTTTGGTAAAAAAAAGACCTCTTGCCCTCTTGCGTTGGGTGAGGCAACCTTGATTATTCCAGCCTTTTTCTTTTGTGAAACAAAATTTGATTATGTGTTCTCTCTTGGTTTTGTTAGTTGGAATATTATTTTCCTTCCCAAACCTTCCCTTGGTTGGTTTGGAGTAACACTCTTTCCTGGTTGGTTTGAAAGGTGGTATTTCCATTCCATCAATGCCCTTTTTTTAAGGATTGTAAATTTGTTTTTCTTTTCCACTTTACTCTTAGGAGGGAATCTATTTTCCTCTTTTTACCATTGCCTTGATGAATAAGTTTTAATCTTCACCAGCTGTCTCTTTTGGAAAAGAACATTTTCTTTCCCTTTTGTGTTGTGTGAGGCAACCTTGAATCCCTATATCCCTCTTGGAAAGAAATATATTTTCCCCCCAACTTTATTTATTGAAAGATTTCCTCTTTTTAATGGAAGAATTTTCTTTATCTTTTGGCCTCTATCTCTTAGAAAAAAAAATTCTCATTTTCTTGGTTGGTTTCAAGATTATTTTGTTTTCCATGCACCCTCTTTCCCTGTTGATTTGGAGTAACACCTTCCCCTGATCATTTAAAAGGCTGGCCTTCCACTCCACTACTCCTTTTGCCTTGATTAGGAATTGTAACATTTTTTTCATTCCGCATTTAGGAGGGAATCTTTTTTCCTCTCTACCATTGTCTTTGATGTTCATCCCCTCTTACTAGAGTGTTGAATTTTCAACCTTACAAAGTCTCAAATGGACTCACTCAAACTACATAATGTACATTAGTGTATGCAAACTCTTAACAGATTTAAGTAGTCTTCTCATTTGGATGGCTTGTCAATGACATACATTTGCAACATATCTTCGATGACTTGATTTAGTCTATCAATTTGTCCATTAGCCTGCGGATGATAGGTGGTGCCAAAATTTTGTTGTGCGCCCAATGCATAGAATAATCTCTTCTACAAGCTTAATGTAAGATTTATATATTTATCTGAATCTTTGGGTGCCATAAAATCTAATCAATTCTTTCATGAATATCTTTGTAATATTTAAAACCTTACAAGTACATTGAACTAGATATTCCCCACGCTTGGATGGTTCCATGGAAATATTTACCTTAACATTCCTCATGGCCGGATAATCCCAAATGGCTACAACCGTCTTAAATGCAATCTTGGACTTTGCATAAAAATAGAACAACTCCACATCCCATTTTTAGTCCAAATGGACCTTAGTATACTCGTTACAAAACTGTGATTAACATAGAAATTTATGATTCCATGTAAATAACAAATGTCAATTTGTACAAAGGATCAAGTGAGAACCATATATGGAATATATTGTACCAATGTAGTTGATTTATTAATTGCACCATTGAAGATTAATCTAAAAATCACTATGACTATAATATTTGTCCATTGTGGCTGCTGACTGTACCAGAATATTCTTGTATATTGGTAATTGTCCACTCACAATGAACACACATACTTGTCTTACTCATAAGTGAACCCATAGTCACTACATTATTTTGTAAGAAAAGTTTGTAGAATAATTGAGTTCTAGTCGGGGCAATCTATGCAAAATTCAAGCCAACCTTGAATTTTGCGTAAAATAATTCCAGCCAAGCCAACATATTTTACGTAAAATAATTAGGGGTATATCTAGTGCCCAATTAATAAGAATTCCCAAAATTTCTCATTTTAAGGCAATGCCATCATCAGTTCTTTAACTCTTTCTTATTGATTGTAGTCATATGTAATATTAGAGTATTTTATATCCTAAATGTGGTAACTTGACATAGATGCACAATGTTATCTTTTTCCAAGCCCACTTTTATTGAAACCCCCTCCCCTCAAAGAAGCCACCAACATTTTTACTTAAAAAACCTCGAGAATGGGGAATTATGTCTCAAAGATAGGACAATTTGTACACTCTTTACAAAAAAAATTCTTATTGATTGTAGTCGTATGTAATATTAGAGTATTTTACATCCTAAATGTGGTGACTTGATATAGGTGCACAATGTTATCTTTTTCCAAACCCACTTTTATTGAAACCCCCTCCCCTCAAAGAGCCACCCACATTTTTACTTAAAAAACCTCGGGAGTGGGGAATTATGTCTCAAAGATAGGACAAGTTGTACACTCTTTACAAATTTCGGGCAGCAATTTGCACAAAGGTTCTACTACTTGTGTTCATAACTTGACAAGGTTATTTGATCTCAAATTGAATAACACATTTTTGACATTTGAGAGCAAACAGATAACCTTGTTTCAATTTTGAACCAAAGAATTTACCCAACGATCGTCATATTATATACAGCATGCCACACCCAAGGCCACCCCTTGAGACCAAATGTTAGCCAAATCCAATCCTATTTCCTTCCATCTCTAACAGAGATGTTGACGCTATTTGGGGATACCTCTTTTATCTAAAGATATTCCCTCGCAAAAATTTCGAAGTATGCTTATGAGTGTTGTGTAGTCACATCTAAAGGGAGTCACATAGAGGGATAGAACATATGCAATGCAACAATACCATTGCTGAAAATCATAACTTGCCCTGCAAGAAAAGACCTTTGATGTTCTAGTAGAGAAGGCAATTATAAATCTTATTTAGCACCCAAAAGCCACATATCCTTTAGTAAGATATTAAATGCAAAAAGAAATCCTATAGAATCAAATGCTTCTCCATCTTACAAAAGTTTTCATCTCATGTCTTGGACCTAAGGTGGACTTTCTTCAAGCTGAGATGGACATTGAGATTTATCAATTGAAATCTTGGACCTAAGGTGGACTTTCTTCAAGCTGAGATAGACATTGGGATTTATCGGACCCTAAGGTTGCACAATAAAATTTCAAGGACATCAACTCTAAAACAATACTTTGAATAGTTCTCCATGTGAGGTTGGTATCATCAATGAATTGATCATAAGGTTGTGTTGAAAAGCATGAAAGTGAAATTCCATATAGGCATTGCTTAGCTTTGTTGTCTTCTAGGAGGTATTCCAAACAAACTGCAACCAGCACAAAAAGCTAGACAACCTTTGGCTTCATTTCCTAATCAATTTACCACGTTGTGGTTGAAGAATATGAAGAAAGTGTTTAAATCCATAGTAAAATCAACATCCATAGTCCAATTTTAATCCTCCAATCAAGTCCCGTTGTGTTACGTTTTATTTTTAAAATCATATTTCGTCAAACCATATTTTATTCATAGGACCACCTTAACCCCTCCTAGCAAGCAAAGATATTGTCCAAAATATGTCATACTTTAATAATACCAGAGTATCCCAATTTCACATCATGACTGACATAAAGATGAAACTGAAATTTTAAAAAAAAACACACCACCTAAAACTGTAATACCTTCTTGTTGAAAACTTATCACAAATATGATTGACTTGGAAAAAATATTAAGTCTTACAGTGGAGAATACTTAGTATAAATAGAGTTGTTAAATATCAGTCGGTATAACAAGTGTTGTTAATAACAGTCAAATACACTTATCTTGTGGCAGCTTGGAATAGCTTCTCCCACTATAAAATTTCATTTTCCTTCCTTCTTGAGAATTGATATCTTAACTTGCACACCAACTCTCCAAGGGGGGAGGGTATGTATACCTCCGTAGACTTTACCAGTCAAATCGCTGGTAGGATATGTATACCTCTGTAGACTTTACCAGTCAAATCACTGGGCGGAGGGAATCCCTTGTCCCACAAACAAGGGGGTCTCATACACCAATTTGATATCTAGCTTGGTCGTGACCTTAAAAATAGATTATTATTATTATTATTATTATTATTATTATTATTATTATTGACCTCCATAGTTATTTAGAAGAAACATACTCTGCCTTAAGATATAGTACCGAATGTCATATTCTACTTCAGCAATATTCCTAAGATGTCATCCATTACAAGTCTATTATATGATTTACTGAAGTTTCATTTAACACCATCTTGAACCAATTTCCCAAAAATACAGTGCTGTATGGTCCATGATTGACTGGAGTTTCATTTAACATTATCCTGAATAAATTTCCCAAGAAAACAGTCATACTTGGCCCATTATATTAAGGAATATTATAAAACTGCATTCCAAATAAAATTTTAATCAAGGAATATTATCGAACTGCATTCGAAATCAAATTGACTGGAGTTTCATTTAACACTATCCTGAATAAATTTCCCAAGAAAACAGTCATACTTGGCCCATTATATTAAGGAATATTATAGAACTGCATTCCAAATAAAATTTTAATCAAGGAATATTATCGAACTGCATTCGAAATCAAATTTTAATCAAGGAATATTATCAAACTGCATTCCAAATGAAATTTTGTCACATGTGACTGTACCTGATCCAAACCTTAGAAATATATATACAAAATACCAAATTTCGAATATTGTTCTTGATACATATAAAGGAAAAAACACTTTATGCTCTATCAAAATTCTCAAATACAACTCTGACCAAGCCAAAACAAGCCAAAAAATAGTGGCGATATCAACCTGCCAACATCTAACCTACAAATCTCAGTCACAATATGAAGATTCAATTCCAATAACAGCCTGCCAAACCTATATAACGATCAGATATAATGACAGTCGCCACATTGCATACAAGCTACATTGTACTCGAATATGAATTAATTTTGTTACCAGATTCTTATATATTACAGAGTTATGAAGTTCATATAAAATCGAATCACAACATTGAAGGGCAGATTGAACAAATATTAACTACTCTTTGTACTGAAGCAGAATAATCTTTAATTACTAACTAGATGGGCATATGACAGTTGCTGAGTTATATCTATCATTTCAAAGATACTCTTGAATATAGAGGTCTTAAATTACTGAGCTCTGCTCAGGTAAGGCTCTGAGAAGTAAAACTCATAATATACGGCAGTAAACAGTGACAATTTCTATGTGAACAAATACAGGAGGCATATATAAGGCTGAAAGAGTATTTTCTATAGGCTCAATTTTTGGAAACAGTAGAGCTGTTTAACAAATTTCTAATGCTGGACTCAATAAAGTAGAAATGAAACCACAATCTTCGACCTATTGCTCTTCCTAAGATAAAATCAACATGCACAATTGACAGAACATGTGAAAATTAAGTTAAACGGGCCTGGTGAAATGCCAAAAATAGGCATATTTACAGTTTAGGTGGTGTTCTTCAGCTAAATTACTGCACCTAAATTACCAGCAAAGAAAATATCCCCAAACAAACAGTAACGATGTTAGGAAGAGATAGGAGTGGCAGGTGCGGGGAGGATACTCTGATCCTGTAGTAAAAGAAGAATTATCCTATGCTTGGGGTCTCGGAATCTCTACTAATAATCAGGCAGAGGCCTATCCATTTCTGCAACCCCTGAGACTAACATCAGATAACCATATTACCTTTAGCATTGTGGTAGAAGACTCCAAGGAACTTATACAAGCAATGCACAAAACTTTTCAGCCTTCCAACTACAAAATAGCATCAATTTTGACCAGGATCTCACAAGAGGTATCAAGGTTTCAAAAAGTGAAAATAAGAAATCAGGTGTTAAGAGAGCACAACTCTGAAGCTAACATACTTGCAAGGGAGAGCACTAGGTTAAAAGTTGGGGTTCTAAGGATTAATGGCACATTAGTTCATCAAATCATGCCTTTGGATCTTAATGCATCATATGACAAGTACTACCCACTTAATGATACACATTTCGCTCATGAGGCAGCTCTACTTCCGAGCTCGGCCTTAAATGCAATGAGACTCATATTCCCTTCACACATGTTCAGCCAGGTGTGGAATTTTGGTATTGAAGTTGTCTCGGTTTTATATCCTGGTGAAGGTGGGATAATGGCGAAGTTCTGCAGGAAGTTCAGGAGTAATCGTACAGACGTCAGGACTGTTCTGCAACTCTCAGCACTGTTTCCAGGTTGGTGAATGCAATCTCTTTCACTTTGTTTGTTATCTGCAGGTTTGATTTCATGCAGGTTCGGTGTGTATGGTGCTCTGTGTGCTCTGGTGTCAATGCTATTTTGAGTCGGGTGTTTCTCCTTTGAAACACAGACTCTGAATGAAGATTCAACCTATGGTTCTCTGCATCTCACAAATCGGGTCGGGCATCATGGTTTCTGGTTTGGTCTCCCTGTGAATATTTTTGTTTTCTCAGAGGATAATGCAGGTCTTGAATTACATCTATGCCCCTTCAGCTGGTACAAGTATCTCGTCGGACAGTCTTTTGATTTCATTGTTCAAACTATGGATTACCGAGAGAAGCAATAAGTGAGGAAGATTTTACAGGTCCATGAAGAAATGATACAAGGCAACAGGTCCTCCATTTGCTGTCACGGTAAAAGTTCAGGATAATGAACAGCAAGTCATCTCCCAGGTTGCTTCCATTTTGGGGATTCTGGCCCAATTAAAGAAGCAGGTTGTCAATCTTGAAACAGAATGTGTTATGTTGAAAGACCTGGTCGCCCAGCAGGGTAAGGATGCCAATTAAGGGGGCCTCAAATCAAATGGCATCAGTGTATTCTGGACAAGGAGAAGTCAAAGAGGACACAGTTAAACAGCTCTTCGAATCCATTGAGATAGTTGAACACAAACCAGGACCTATCCAATCAGGGACTGGAAGAAGCTACCAGCTGCAACATTTTCTAAATAGATCATGTTTTTTAAAGGTTTATATATCTTCCGTAGTTTCTATAGAATCTACAGTAGTAGTAGACACTGGGAAATTTTGCCAGCAGACACTGTTAAGCTATGTGTCTTGGTTTGGATCTGTTCTGCATGTTTAATTTTGGAAAACTTCAGATGGATGTACTAGTGCTGTTTAGCTTTGCTACAGCCTCTTTTTATAAATAAATTTTTCCCAGTTTCGGTTTCAAAAGAAAAATGATGTTATGAAGAGAGGAGATCGTTCATAGAAGTCTAGTGAATATACAAGGTTTATCTCATGACAAACTATATCCACTGTGAACCTATCATTCCGTTGTCCATCCATAAATTTACATAAGTGGACACCCAATGTTAGTATCAAGTCATGCCTCAGACAAGCAAAGTCTTCATGAGGTCTGATCAATCTTGCAAAATATCAGAAATTATGCTAAAAAAGCTCATAGACACAACATCGTTTTGATTTGGAATCTACATGCTTGCCCAAGAGTGAGGTTAAAAACTAAGTTTGTCTACTAAGCCTGTCTAAGCCTGAGTATTAATAAAGAGTTCGACTAGTTTCCTTCTTCTTCAGAGGCCTTCAGGTATGATGGTTCTGACTCATCTGCATTCTGCCCTCCAGTTGAACTCCCTCTTCCATCACCAGCACCTGGATGGGCATTCTCTGATCCTACTCCATCCTGCTTATTTGAACCACGATCTATAGTGAAGCCCCTGTTGGCCTGCATACCTTCAGCAGAGTTAGCAGACCCACGCCCAAATTCAGGGAAGCCCCCAGATGAGAGAGGCCCATTACATCCCATGTTTGTCTCACCATGCAACATATGCAATCCACTGCTTCCTCCAGAATTTATGCCAAGCTGGCTGTGAAGAGATTGTTGTTGCTGCTGATGCTGCTGCTGCTGTTGTTGCTGAGCTTGATGCAAAGCAGCCATCGGCTGCTGAGCATACAGCATGGAAGATCTAGCTGCCATCAGAGACTGAGGAGTCACTTGTTGCTGTGCCTGCTGGTGTTGCATGTAATGCCCACCAGACTGCATCACTGCATTAGGAGGAATCTGGAAAAGGTCAACTACAGAGTATGAGTGAATTGAAGATTATAAATAAAAGAAAGAATGAAGCAAATCCAATATAGTAAGAGTGAGTTGAAAGACATTAAACCAATTTCCAATTGACAAATGGTACCTGAGCATGTGCAGTTTGTGCTTGAGGTTGAGAATCAGCAATAGCAGCCAGATACATCAAATTCTGCTGAAGTTTTGCTTGGTACCTGCATGTAGAATTCAAGCTTTCAGGAATAGCTGTAATTATGTAATAAATACTTACTATAGTTGTGCATATTACATAACCTTTGTTCAAGGCGCAAAGGTAACTAACACACTCACAGTCGAGTTTAAAGGGCTTCTCAAATGATATATACACTAGCCAGTTTATTAGTTTTTTTTTATTTAGGAGATATGAAGCACCTAAGGACTCTAAACAGAACCGTAGCTTCCTTTAAGGCATTCGATCTTATAACTTCTATCCTTTTTACCAGTAAACTCAATCTGGCCATTGTAAATTTTGTCAAGATTTTTCAGTTCTGCTATTTGATTTGAAATTACAGAACACTAGAGGAATTTTGTTTCAAATGAGACGATTCTAATATTTTCTAACCAAAATATATACCTGCAAACACCATTGACAATCAATCAATCAACAAAGTACGCCTCTGTCAAACTGCAGGACGTAGGGATACAAAAATGCCAGTACTACAAGAGTAACAATCTCTATTCAGGAGTACTTCTGTTTAAGTTTAAGGAATAAACAGTGTTCTTTCCCTTCAAGAGCTAAAAGGAGGTTCAAGTCGGGAACAGTTGTGAAAATAATAAGGCCAAATAACTGCTTCAAATGCCAAAAGGGCCGAGGAAGACTTGCATGTGTTGAAAATCAGGAGTAACATTGATCACTAATAAATAAGGTACTTCAACATAGGCACTTGTAGGGCATCTTTGCATCAGGACATTTGTTGGCAATCTTTGCATCAGGAAGCAGCATAAAGCACTTACCTTTGAGTATTCTCCCAGTAGGAACAAAGAGAGGACCTCTTAAACTGGCCAACCCTTACACCCACCAGTGTTTACTGGACAACAATAAGAGGTTTTCACCTAGTAGAATGAACGGAGAAAATCCAGTTATATACAAAAAAGCAAGGTCATAAATATTAGAGATATTTTCAACTAGCTTAACTCTAATTACCCACTTAATGCCCTGCAAAGAAATATGAAAGTAAAATGGCATGAAAGTAGAAATGGCGACCTTGTTTAGATCACTTGCACATTCATTGACTTCTAAAAGATGAAAGAGCACCCCTAAATGATACAAAATGGAAGTATCATTGTGGAAATCCCCGACTCCAAGGAGGGTATTAATAAGGTTGAAAACCCTCAACTACATCCCAAGGGCCTCAACCATGTCTTTTGGTGTTAAGTAATCTTGACTAGGTTAGTCAAATGCTTAGGACCAACAAAAATATTATAGCCTATTTATTACTACTTGGCCATTGTCTTCACCAATTTTTCAAACATTCAATTTGCCAGTCATCAAGTTTTCTAAATTAATCCATTTTCTCCTAGGTTTGATATCAAATCTTAAGAAATTTATCAAATTTTTAATAAGTTTATAGTGAAATAGCCATATTTCTCTTGAAGATACCCCTATAATGCATATGCAGTTTATTTTATAGTCAAACTTGCCAAATCGTAGCACCTATACAAAATGTCTTTTTGTTTAAGTTTCCTTCCCACTTAATGGGGATTTGACGAGTAAATGACTCAGTTCTTGAGTATCAAAGAGAATCTTTGTTGAATAGTAGAAGCAAAAGGGAAATTTTAAATTGCAATGATGAGTACTGCTAGCTAAAATTTGCAATCTTGGATTGGCTGAACAGCTAAAAAGATTTTGGAAGCACATTGCATGCCCAAGTTACGACCAAGGTGCATTTATCATAAAGAAAGACCAATATTCTTAACTCTTATTTCCAGATCTCAAGGATCTAGCTGATAAGAAAAGCATCAAACCCTTTTAACTCTGAAGACATAAAGACATCCTTAAGCATTGTTAGATATCGATGTGCACCCAGACCAGTGCACTCACACCTCGGGTCTGGTCTATGTCTTCAACAGTTATACACAAATTTTACTATTTGAACTGTAAACATAAACACACTGAGATGCCTGACTACTTAGCACAGC
>ML790280.1:467839-489054 GCA_009831015.1 Picea engelmannii | reverse complement strand
TCTTGATCACCTAAGTCAGAGGTCTATGTCTGTAAAATAAAGGAAGGAAAGGATATTTCGGGTACCTGCCTGGAACAAGAACAATTTATAGCATGTATATGATATTTCCAAGTACCAATATGCAAATAATACTTCAAGAGACAATAGACAACAAGAATTTATTAATGCTGTTACAAAATTGCAGCAATGTATCAGTTTACAACAGCAATTAGAGTTTTGTAACAGCAGCAAGTTAGAGAGATCAGAATTGTATGAAATGACAAGGAAAATGTAGCACATGTCCAATAGATCAATATCCAAGTATTCCAAACAAATTCGGAGTATGTTAACTAGTTATTAGAGTGGATTATGCAGCAAATTGTAGCAAATTAGATGGTCATAGCAATGTTTTGCAACGGCAGCAATAAAATTAGTGAATTAGACTAATTTAGAGTTAGAAAAATTAGTAGAAAGGCTTAGAGAATAAGAGTTGAGTGTTGTTTGATAAAATTCCTTCACAAGAGAGCAAGTAAACTAGTGCCCCTTGGGCTATGGAGTCTTTTATAATAGCAATAAACATGCAATGGGAGAATGATGATAGCAATGTCTAAGAGCAAGGGCTTGATATCTAAGGTGCTAGTACCTTAGGGCCTTAGATTTCAAGAAGAGGTTGCTAGAGCACAAGCACTTTTGTGCTCTAGCAATTCTCTCTTCCCTTCTTAGATTCTTCAATAATGTCCCAACAAGTGTCTAGAATCAAACTCCTAAAGTGCTAGCACTTTAGGGATTTAGGAGCTTGGATCTAGGTAGGATTTCCTTCACAAATTAATGGATGAAACTATCCTTGTGAGAGGAGGAAGCACCTTATGCTCCTCTCTTACGGTTTTAGTTAAACAATAAATCTTCAATATGAACAAGTAAATTCACAATAAAGCATTAATGACATGAAAATTGTAGAAATTTACTTACATCACCAAGACAATGACAAGAGCAAACCCTAATTGCAGAAAATTCCACCAAAAATCAACAAGAGATATCCAACACTTGTCCTCCAAAGGCTAGTGCATGAGTGAAAGAGACCAATAACCCCAAATAGGGCGAAAATTTCAGACCACTTCTCACTTGTGTGAAGAAAAGTTGTCATGAAAAAATGAAATGGTGGCTAGCCATATTTATATGGGAAATCCTAGCCACCAAAAGACTCCAACCAAAAGTCATGTCTTTAGATAAGAGGGCCGACATCTTAATTTGCCCTTTCACTTTACGAAAAAATAAATTTTACATGAAATAAACCCTAGAAGGGTGACATCATCCTTTTTTAGGGTGACGTTGAGCTCAAAAGTGTGACATTTAGGTTGGAAGGGTGGGACGTTAGGCCTCCAAAGGCCATACATCATGCCCACACATGCCCAAATGCCATGCCAAGTGTCCTCCTCTCTGGAACCATCTCCATCAAGCCCTAGCCCTCCAAGGGTGACGTCATGGGCTAGGCAAGTGACATCTAGGCCTCTAAAGGCCAACGTCCTCCATCCTCAAGGTGCAACGTCCATCATCTCATGTACCCCTGACGTGGGGTCTAGCATCCATCATTAGGCACCAAAGTCCCTCATGAAGGTCCGAACAAAGTCATCTCCCCATGAATACATGTTCACTGGGCAAGGTCCTGCAAAGACAAGCAAATACACCCTGCAAGGGCTCACAAGTCAAAAGTATCATGCCAAGTAAGCCATATCTAATACAAGAACCACCCAAACATATGCATCAAACCCCCCTTTTCAAATTAAACAAATGCTCAAAGACCTTATAATTTTTGCTTAGTTTAGGTATGGGAGGGGTGTCATGGTGCCCTATTGGGTAAGCCAATCCCCAAGGGACGTTTCCCAAGAGGAAACTATCTAAAAGTCATGTAGTGAGTGTGAGGTGAATTTGGGGCAAGACATCTAGGTATGGGGTCCTTGACATACAAGGGTTCGTATTGTCTCATTTATGGGTGCCTTTGTAAAGGGTGTGTTGCATCCTTCGTTTTCAATGCAACCTTTTTCCAAGCCCTTTGCCATTTAATTTATTAGAGTCCGAACATTCAGTACTATATGCAAGGGAAAGTAAAAAGTACTGCAATGCCACTTGAAGCTAGGATACATTGAGTGCCATGTGCAATGGAAAGTAAAAGACACCACAATGCATCCCCTCGACAAGAGGAACATTTATTAATTATGTGATTTATTTTGCAAGTTCATTTTTTTGGAGAAGCATTTCATTGTTCCCAGGACCTCAAGGTGAGCATCTAACATTGAGTACTATATGCAAGAGAAAGTAAAAAGTACCACAGTGCCACTTGAAGCTAGGATACATTGAGTGCCATGTGCAATGGAAAGTAAAAGACACTGCAATGCATCCCCTCGACAAGAGGAACATTTATTAATTATGGGATTTATTTTGCAGGTCCATTTTTTTGGAGAAGCATTTCATTGTTCCCGGGACCTCAGGGTGAGCATCTAGAAGGATAATGATTGGTTTTTATCTTTTGCCAGCTACAACAACTCTGGGCCTTCATCCCTTTCTTCCCATGAAATGAGGTACAATCACTTCTTGGATCAATGAACCTGAAAACCCAAAAGATAAGGAAACGAAGGGGTATAATGATGGAAGGTGGTAAGTATGGAAGGGAATGGTACGATGACCCTTCAAACAACCACCCGGTAGCAACCCTTTTCGTGAGGGTGACCTACTTACTAAGAGACCATGTCACTCAAACAAGGTGAAACTAGGCAAAAGGTATAAAGTCCAACCAAATGTTCCATAATCAAGAAAGGATTCTTTGCAACATGCTCAAATGCTTCAAATATCAAAATGACACTTACCACAATATCGGACTCATTACCTCGTGAAGCAAGATTTGTTGTCTTCGTGTGCCAAGCCGATGTGGCGAATGTTGCTCTGTCGTTGGTGACAAATTATGGTGTGAAAAATAGGTGGGGCCTTGCGCGCTCTGTTGGTCAATCTGACTCTCGACACTCCATGTTTGATACATGTGGGCCTTGAGACATCATCTCCTTGGTTACAGCTAGCCTGGGGGGGGAACATGCACCATTTGGTAAGTGTGGCTTGATCTAGTCTACAAAGAAGGCAAGCCTCAAGCTAGAGACTAAGAGAGAGAGCAGAAAAAAGGGGTTTTGAGATATTACAAGGGATGCATTGATTGATATAGGTCAAAAACACATCTAAAAACTTAAAATTTCATATCTTTGCAACCTCAATTTCAAATCCTATGAAATTTTACAAAAGTATTTTCCTTTACTCTACCTTCCAAATGCCTTTTGAATCACCTTATTTGAATATACCAATCAAAACTTATGCCAAACTTAAGCTAACATGTTGTTTAAGACCCTTATGTGGGGACTAGTCTACAAACTGACTTAGTGTTGGTTATCCATTCGTGATTTCTACTCGAATCTCGATGAGAATTTAAACAATAATGGTGTGGAATGTCCTCTCCCAGATGCAACTAGTATCACTTGATTTGGCTTTACCAAAGCAAAGTTATGCCAAATCTATCAAACCCATTATTTTTAGCCTTTCCATTGAGAGCAAGCTTGTACATGCTATAACTCCTTGATTTCCACAGCAAATAATCTAAAATTTTAACCTATAACACCCTCAAATGTCTTCTTTCAGATCAATGAGGTCACATTGAATCTTGATGACATTTTAAACAATAATGGTGTGAAATGTCCTCTCCCAAATGCAACTAGTATCACTTGACTTGGCTTTACCAAAGTGAAGTTATGCCCCATTTATCAAACCCTACTATTTTTAACCTTTCCATAGAGAGAAAACTTGTACAAACTATAACTCCTTGATTTCCACACCAAATAATCTGAAATTAAAACCTATAACACCCTCAAATGTCTTCTTTTAGATGAATCATGTCGCACTAAATTTGGACTTGAAAATATTTAGATATGTTGCCTACTATTTTTAGCAAGGTTGCAAGACTAATTATGAACCCTAACTTGTACAGCATGTACTTCATAGAAATCAGTTCTAATTTCGTTGAAATTTTAACAACTAACAAATGTCTACTTTCTAGAAAATCAAGCAACCCGCAATTTGGATATCACTAGGAAAAGTTATGGCTCTAAGACTGAAGGGTAATCCCTAAAGGTGTCCATCCAAGAATCGCCTACTCTGATACCACTTGTTATAATCCAAATTTCCCCAAACATAATAGTCTTGAATATGAGGTTGTCAATCCAATTGTATGCAAAATAGGGAATGTGAATATTAATATGCCATTTCAAAGGGCAACTCTCGTATTACAATAGAGAAATACACAACAAAAGGTGATTATCCATGAGTTTCCCTGCTATATATATATAGTAAAAGTAGGGTTAGGTGATCTCGTACTGCCTCTCTAGATTGATGTGCCTAGAAGTAAATGTTGAATTGCAATACATGGAAAGGTGACCTACAAACTAAAACCCTGGAAATCAATAAACTAGAAAACTCACAAAACTATTGGTTTAAACTTTATATGCTAGGTCTACAAACACATAGCTCACTAAAAATATGAGCAGTGAACAGTAGAATCTACAGCACTCCAAAACAAATCTATGTTTTTTCTTATTAACTTAGAAAAAAACTCTACAACAACTCACTCAAAACTAGAATTAATTGGTCACTCACCCCTACCTTTCTTTTATAGATGAAGAAGGCTACAAGAAAACACAAAATAACCCATCTTTTTGGGTGCCCATATTAGAAAAGAAAATCCCTAATCTATTTCTGAAAAAGAAAATTGATAAATTTTAAAAGTCAAACTTCCAAAAATGATAAAAGCAAACTCTAAACTTAGACCTCTAAACTTGGAAAAATAGTTAACTCACCACTAAAATAGAACATAATCCAACACTGCAAAGGAATCACTTCTAATTTTATAACAACAACTAAAATTAGAACTACTCTAATTTTGGCACACGCATGCCTACAACGTGCATTCGTCCTTTATCTCATTGTCCATATGATATGTTGTTGCACCTCATTAACGTTGTTTCCATCCACACTCGGTATTGGAAAGTATACTTGTTTATTGGATGTCCATTGCCCATATTCCAAAAGGAATGCTAAATAAAATCAAAAAAAGATGCTTTAGTTTCCTTTGGACTAGGAGGAAGCCCATTGAAGGAATTCCACTGGTAAAATTAACCAAAATTGCTTGACCCAATGAAGATGGTGGTTGGGGCTTGAAAAATATCTATGTTTTCAGTTAGGCTTTAGTTGCAAAAAGCCTTTGGAAGCTTCTTTTCAATGAAGGCTTGAGAAGTAAGGTGATGAAATTAAAATATCTTGGAGGCAATTCAATGGAGGACTGGCTCAGATTCGAGAAAAAGGAAACAAAGGGTCCCTTAATTGTTTGGAAAGCAATGTAAAGGTGACCCTTTTGTAGGAACATGGACAACTAGGGCAGTGGAAAAAGGCAATAAGTTAAGGCTTGGAGAAGACCCTTGGATTAGTGTTGGTGAAAACTTCAGACTTTCAATCCCTTCACGGTTGAAACTACATGACATGGATATCCACAAGCTAAGAGATGTGGCAAGACCTAGCTCGAGCTAGGTGCAATATTGGTCTTTTGTAGATCACCTAGATCTGAATGGGGACTTAGCTTTTGAATGGGCACATTATGTTAGATTTTCATTAGTTTAGTTAACATTAGATTTTTGCCATAGCATTTTTATCTTCTTTTAAGATTCAATAATCACATACTGAAATATATAAGCAATAGATAAACAAGCACAAGAAGACACAAAAATTTATCCTGGGAAAACCCCAAACTTGAGGAAAAACCCAGCCAACTTTTCTTAAAGAGAATATTTCAGTACAACCATGAACAAGCTCTAATCACAAGAGCAAACCAACAATGAAGGACCAAATACATATCTCTTCTTCTTGTCAAACCCTTGCGAGGGTTGACAACTGAGCAATGCAATAGAAATGGTACCAAGATAGCACACCACGAAACTGGCACCAAGATAGGAGCATCACTAGAACTAACACCACAGAGTTGGCACCACTGGTAACTAGTAACTGCAACTGCTATGGCAACTGGCACGAAGCAACTGAGCAGCACCACACAACCTTAGCGCAACTCCTCGAGAGGTAGCGCTCAAGAGAAAACACCAAGAGCCACCAAGAATATCCTTCCCCAAGTGGGGCGCACTTTCCAAGAGAACCAGAAACCAAAAATAGTGAAACTACAGCTGCAACTGCCTAGTTTCGCGGTCTAGGGCCGACTTCTTATTCTGGGTCTTATTATTTCTATGAGCCGACTTCTCTTCTTGTAAATTATATTTCCACTTTATTATTATTTCCTATGCGTCGACTTCTCTTCTGTGGTCTTCTATTTTACTTTATTCTTTTTCAGGGTGTTCTTCAATTGTTCAATGGTCTTCCTTTGACTAAATCCCCTTTTGCGGATTGGTTATCGGACAATTACAAAGGGCAAAATAAGAAGTTGGCCCCAGCAGTTATTATGGAAGACCCA
The DNA here is from genome assembly GCA_009831015.1 of Picea engelmannii. Lineage (NCBI taxonomy): Eukaryota > Viridiplantae > Streptophyta > Pinopsida > Pinales > Pinaceae > Picea > Picea engelmannii. The sequence goes on along the minus strand of ML790280.1, from coordinate 482,534 downwards.
GAATTAATTAAAGGTGGGTTTACCCACCCAGAGTGAGAGGTCGGCCCTGCCAGTTGTGACCTTTCACACGTGCCAGACTTGTATAAATAAGAGGCTAGCGCCTCACTTCAAACACACAACTCACTTGCTCATTCTCTTATGAGGCAAGCTGCAATTACCAGTTGGAGAGAGGGAGAAGAGTGGCACATCTCTTGGGGAGGAATATCTGTATTGGTTTGAGTTATCTCTTGAACATTGTATAAGCTATTTATGATAAGGAAGTTTTTGCTGGGTTTTCTTCCCCTAGAGGGTTTCCCAAGATAAACGTTGTGTCTCTTGTGAATGTGTATTTCTCAGTGATCATGTTCTTATGTTGCTCTTATCTATTGAAATGCAATGAACTATAATAATGGCATAAACATTAACACTTCCTTCTCCTTTGATTCTTCTCCAAGCATTTGAAAGCCATGAGCACAAGATGCCCCAAGCTCATTTAAACAATGCATTCAACACTCAACATTTTCATCATACTTCTCAAAAGTGGAAGAAGCAACAATTTGCAATTTGTTAAGGCAATAATCTAGCGTAACTTTACTACTTCTCAAATCACTTACATCTTGTAGAAGGTATTGATTAAGGTGTCCCAAACCTTGGATAGTCTTGTGCTTCTATTCCAACATAAGAATAGGGAGAACGCAATCTTGCTTCAAATCCTAATATTTATCAAAAGACGGACATTGTCATTCTAAAGTGGGATAGCATCCTCATGAAGCTAGGAAATAGTGCCCTACAATAGAATTGACCTGTTCTTGAAGTTGAACAGTAGTATCCCAATAAGTGGTATTTTCAACATGAAACTTTGAATTAATAATTTGTAAGGCAACTTCATTATGAAGTGTATCATTTGTATCTTACAAGGACAAAAAATCCTCACGACATTTCTGCAATCGCAGTTCTTCTTCTTCATCAAGAGTGTCCATGGCATAAAAGATGAAGTATACCGTTATATTCAATATGCTACATAAGTGTGTAAAATGTCTAGGCAGGTCACACAGAGTGTATATGTTCTCCTTTCCTTGAGAAGTCACCAAAGTTTGTCCTTAAACCAATTGTTAGAAAACCTTTCGCACAATTTGTACCACAACAATTAGCACTAAAAAAAACGCTTATGGGAAAAAGTTTAGGGTTTTTAAAAAGATTGACCCCCACTCAAAAAAAGCACACTTGGAAATAATTATAACATAAGCTCCTTTAAACCATATAACCACATACCAAAATAAAGGAGTATAGATGTCAAGCTTACGAAACATGTTTAAATCATTCTTCCTTATATAAGTTTCAATTTTCTAAAATTTCGAAAAATTCTTCTTGAAGAAACACGTGAGATCTCGGGTCGTTGGGCATGGATTCAAAATCCCTCCAATACCCAGTTAAGATATCTGAATGTTGATTCTGAAGATGTTTGTCTCTTGGCCTGAGGTGGTCTATGTAGATGAAAATTGGATTGCTCTTTTCAAAGTTGGAATTTTTGCTTTGAAGAATCACTCTAAAATTGAAAAGGCGGTGGCATGGAGAGTGCCAAGTCTGAAATCATCTACTAGCATATATATTTCACCAATTCTTCACAGAGTGCATTCCCTAATTACAGCAGAGTTAGTGCATTCCCTAATAAAAGCAAAGTTGGATGCACTCAAGAATACTACCTTGATGCTCACATTGTAAAGTTAAATACTTCATGGCATCTTATTGTTGAGTTGGTGGTTGCAACCTTTGCCTCATTCAAGCACTTTCTGCCCTTTATGGTTAAAAACTCCAAAAACACAAAATGGAATTTGCAACAACTTCAATGATTCCTTCTATTATGGTCAAACATCGACATTGAATTATCAGCAGATACAGGTATGGTAGGGAGCTTGGGCCACAATTTCATCATTTTCTCAATCCCCAAAAATTCCCATGCTCTATGATTTACGTATCATCTATCCGATCAATAGTATACGAAGTCTTAAATCATCTACTAGCATATCTCTTTCACCAGTTCTTCACAGAGTGCATGCCCTGCTTACAACAAAGCTGGAAGCACTCAAGAATACTGACTTGATACTCAGATTGTAGAGTAAAATATTTCATGGCTTCTTATTGTTGTGTTGGTGATTGCAACCTTTGCCTCGTTCTTACAATTTCTCCTCCTAATGGTTAAAAACTCCAAACATAACATGGAATTTGCAACAGCTTTAATGATTCCTATTTTGGTCAAACATTTATGTTGAATTATAGACAGATATAGGTATGGTATCACAGGCAGCCTAGACCATGGTTTCATCATTTTCTCAATCTCTAAAAACTTTCTTCTTGTGCTTTGTGTACCATCTATCCAATCAATGATTAAAAAAATTACAGTCGATGCATATTTCAAAAGAAGCAGAGCAACATTGGAGTGGCAGGTGCAGGTGAGAGTCTCTTAGATCCCAGAGGAAACAACATAGCCTATTATGCGTGGGGTCTTGGGAATGCCTCTAAACATCTCACGGACACATCTACTTCATCAGATCCATACAGACATCTACATCTTCAACAAAATCTTCACCAAGTATAGCTTGCACATTTGCAAGGTTTCCTTGGAGTGAAAGATACAGTTGCTTAGCAACTGCCTTTCTTCCTTCTTCTTCTTTTTTGATACATTGTACTTTGTGTTAGAATTTAAGGGCAAAAAGTAGACTAGCTAGAAACAGAAATAATTTTATAAATTTCCAATCATTTGCTACTGTAATTCTGGATCGGCAACACATTAAAATTTTCTAATGCATAATCTAATAACATAAATCAGTAAGTAGCATATAACATAAACTTGAGTATTACCTTAGCTAAAACAAGGAACAAAATACCTAATATGTTGTTGTTACCTTCCTTAATGTATGCTCAGAAAAAGCTTAATGGATCATGGATATAACCCTCAGGGTAGATCTCAGCATGATCATAGGGACAAATGCCAAGAAGAACTTTTAGGATAGTAAACCAGAAAACAACTCAGTTGGCTGAGAATCTAAAGATCATGCCACTGTCAAGTAATAGGGCTAAAAACAAAAGAACATTGTCCAACCTAGGGCTGGAAAAGAAACCACAAACAGCCTTAACACTTTCAGCCCACAGAAATCTGCTTCAAATACCAGTAGTTCCAGAACAGCCCCAACAAGAACAGTACTAGGGTTGCTAGCAGACAAGGTGAGGCAGCACACAAGGGCGGCATCAGTAAATGGTTAAGGTGGCACCATTAAGGCAACAAGGCGGCACAATAAGAAGGTACCAGAATAGCAAGAGCAACAAGGAAAACCTTTACAGTTGGCTGGGAAAGTCTCCTACAGGCCAGCGGCAGGCTAAACAGTCATTGTTGATATGGATAAAACCACAGTAGTTGGAGCAGACCAAGAACACACAAGATAGGAGCTGAGAGGCCCAAAAATAAATTTGTCCAGAAGAGCCACAGCAAACTAGAAACCCTATCCAGAAGAGCCGCAGCAAAAACCTCAGTCTTTAACTCGGCTAAGAGAGTGAGTGAGTGTGACAAGTGAGGGATAGGTCACTCTTTTATAGTTTTAGGTAAGTAGGTTAGGGATAACAAGTTTAGACTACTTGCCATAACTTTAGGGTTAGGTTTAATACCTAACATGTAAACAAATAATATTTTACAATTTAAAATATTAAATGGAAAATCAAAAATTCAACAAGGAAAATAAGACAAATCGATGAGAGGGATTTCAAGATAAAAGTGGCCAGCTTTTCTTTAGGAAGAAGTAAAGAGTCAAACCAACACATCATCAACAAATAGGGGGGACATAACTCAAGCAAGGGGGTTTCATTAATAAACAATAAGACAAAGTCAAAGGTTAAGTCCTTTAATGGCATTTGTCCACATGAGTCTCATGATATAACTTATAAGCTTTTATCATCCCAGCATACGAGGAGGGTCAATGATGTCATCATGCCCTTCTTCTTAACTGCTCCTAGGTCACATGGACCATCCCGGGAGAGAAGACGGTCACACACCATCTCGGCTTGGTACTTGACCAAGAAATTGCCTGGTCCTAGACCAGGATACCCCAAAACCCATTTGGGGGCCCTAGAATATATCTAGGGGCTTAACCACCAAGGTACACAACCAAGGATCAATCGAAGCACTGAGTAAGGATTCACTGGAACACATCCAGAGGCCCCAGATCACATCTAAGGGACTTATATCATCAAACCGCTTGGTCCCTGACCAAGAACCCCAGAAATACATTGGGGGCCCAACTAGGGTCTTTTTCCATGGCTCCAACTGCTTGGTCCCAGACCAAGAACCCCAAGAGTGCACTGGGGACCCTAGATCACAACTAGGGTCTTCGCCATCCTCCCGAAGAATGGCTCTTGCAGCTGCATTAGTTTTAACACTTTGAGGGGGGTTTTTTCCCATGAGGTTTTCTCTCTTTCCTCTATTTTTTCAATTTTTCGTTCTTAGATGCATTGTACAATGGGTACCTAACATGGTTTTGGTTGTCGAGACCCATTCATCATGTACACCCTAGTAGTGTTCAAGGGGGGTGTTGGAGATATTACACACTCACCTAGGTAACTATTTTCCTAAGGTTGATAGTCCAATGTTGAGAACGCTTCCTTATATGAGAATATTCTCTCTAGGACGCTCCTCTTCAGTTCAGAGTCAGTTACACTTAGTTACACTCAGTTAGACTAGTGGAAGTCACTCATGCATGGCAACCTCCGTTTTATCACCAGCAATTGTATGTGTTTCTCTCACTTCCACACATGTGACTCAGTTAATTGATGATTGCATGAATCAGTTAACTAGGACTAGGTGGCAGATTACTTCAATTTCTGTCAATGAGTGTCTAGATCTCTCTAGATCACTACTATGATGCATTAGTTACTCATGCAGCCTATATCTATTATAAATTATCCACTCTTTGAATGTGGAATATGGTTAATACAATTTCTCATTCTTTCACTCCAATTTTTCTCTCTTCTCCTCACCTTTGGAAGTTGTGTATGTTATTTTGCTAGATAGATCTTTTGTGCAGGTATTCACCACATCTTACATGGTATCAGAGCCCACGGGCTTCTAGGAAGAAGGAGCACCAACACTTTATTTGCAGGTACTGAAGATTGAAGAACGCAAGAAGAATGGAATTTTCGTCGTCTACAATTCTAACATCGTATAACTATTTGGAGTGGAAGCCAAAGATTCTACTTCTCAAAAGTAGAGGCTTATACCAAATAACCATGGCAATGGAAGTAGAGCCTAATTCCGCTGATGAGAAAAATGACTTTCTCAATAGACTAGATATGGCCATAGGATGTATCTTCTGGTCTATTTCTCCTTAAATTCTCCACCAAGTATATGATGAATCACAAGACTCAACTCCAAATGAACTATGGACCAGATTGGAGGTTTTATTCGGGAATAAAGAAGATTGTAAAGATTGCATGCAAGAGATTGAAAAGATAGAACCAGAAGAGAAGCCATCAGAAGATCAAGCCTCTTATTTTGAAGAGTCTTCTACACAAGTATTTGCACAAATTTGTGTTCCATTAATTGCAGATGATGTCTACTCCATTTCAGATTTGTTTTTTGAATTTCATGTGGAAGATATCATGCATGCATTTCAAGAATCACATGCAAACACTTTTGCATGCACCATGCATGCATCTCGGGAGCCACATGCATGCATCTCGGGAGCCACATGCATGCATCTCGGGAGCCAAAAAGGGGGTAGCGCACATCAGATTCAATTCTAACATTTTATGAACAGAAGTTGCAAAAACAAATTGGATATTTGAATTCCTCTCGGACAAATACCCAATTTCAAAAAAAAAAACGAGTCTGGGAAGTGAAGTTATGAGCATTTTAAAATCAGCAAAATTTCAACATTTTTCCGAAAACAGCCGCACGATTTTCAAAGTTTCATCGAAATTTCACATGGTATGAGATTTGGATCTTCTTCATTACAATAAGAAATAGTGGATATGTGTGAACATCTCACTGATGCATCTACTTCATTAGATCTGTACAGACATCTACATCTTCAACAAAATCTTCACCAAGTATAAGCTTGCACATTTGCAAGGTCTCCTTGGAGTGAAAGATACAGTTGCTTAGCAACTGCCTTTCTTCCTTCTTCTTTTTTGATGCATTGTACTTTGAGGGGGGGGGTTGCCCATCAGGTTTTCCCTCTTGCCTCTATTTTTTCAGTTTTTCATTCTTAGATGCATTGTACAATGGGTACTTGACATGGCCTTGGTTGTCAGGACCCATTCATCATGTACACCCTAGTAGTGTTCAGAGAGGGTGTTGGAGATATTACACACTCACCTAGGTAATTATTTTCCTAAGATTGATAGTCCAATGTTGAGAATGCTTCCTTGTATGAAAATATTCTCTCTAGAGAATATTCCCCTACAAAATAGGGCGCTCCTCTTCAATTCAAAGTCAGTTAGACTAGTGGAAGTCACTCACGCATGGCTACCTCAGTTTTATCAACAACAGTTGTATGTGTTTCTCTCACTTCCACACGTGTGACTAGTTAACTGATGATTGCATGGATCAGTTAACTAGGACTAGGTGGCAGATTACTTCAGTTTCTATCAGTGAGTGTCTATATCTCTCTAGATCACTACTATGACGGATTAGTTACTAATGTGGCCTATATCTATTGTAAATTATTCACTCTTTTGAGTGTGGAATACGTTTAATAGAAATTCTTTCATTCTTTCCTCCATTTTTTGTCTCTTCTCTTCACACCATTGCATGATGTGTATGCTTGGGAATGCCTCTAACAACATTGTCAAAGCCTATGCTTTATATGTAGGTTTGAACATTGTGAAGGAGCGAAATATCTCCAAAATTGCAGCCTTTTGAGACTCTATGATGATTGTGCATGCAATAGTTAAAAGGAATCCAACGGGGAACAATCAATTAAAGGGAATTATTCATCATATTCTATCCCTAGAAGACAGGTTTGCAGAGTTTAAAATATTTCACATAAAAAGGGACTTAAATCCCTTAGACAACAGTTGGGCTAAGGTTGGCTCAAGATTGGAACAAGGAACAATAGATATCAATGGGGAAAGGGGGGTCTTTCTCATTCCTTAGTTTCACCCTCAATATTGGCGCGAACAGACAGATCATGATGAGATTTTTTTGGTAACAATGCTCCTTCCCTTGCACATATGGGATTTATTGTCAAATGTTTGGGCATTCACTATGACATGAACACCTCTGGGCTTTTAGGCCGTGGGATGGCACCAGATTTGGATTCATCGATGGTGTTCTGGAGAGATCTCTTCACTGGATTGGAGTGAGGCTTCAAGATTTCATCGGATGCTCCTTGGGTTTTCTTGCTTCGAGACTTGTTGATTTTGGTCAGGGCAAGCAACGAAGGTGTTTTTCGTTTTTTTCCCGCGACATCCTCTCCAAGGTTCTCTCTGGTTCTTTGTTTGTTTCTTTCTGGATATGGTATTGAATGTTCTCATTGTCGTTTGATATCTACACATCTTGTCATGTATTTCATTATTGATTGTGGTCCTAGTCGAGATAACCATGGGGTTTGGAGACATACTAGTTTGTGGCTACATTGGTCCAAGATAGAGCCATCTTGGAGCGACTTTAAAAAAGTTCTTTGTCAACAGGAAGAATTTGCCCAAGCGAACAGTTGAGCTCTATATCACTTATCAAATAACCTCCAAGAATTTGAGAACGTCATGGCTTCACTGGCTTTGAGGATGGATACCAAATTTAGAGGTTTTGAGGCAACTATGGCCACTCTGTCTCGAAGGATGGATGATCTAGAAATGGATATCCAACAGTTAAAGGCACAAATTTTCCCCCAGCACTCCACCTCAGCTTCAATTAACCCATGCAGGCTCTCTTCTCAAGGTGATGACATTGAACATGGTAATGGTAATGGAGACCGTGGGACTACTCCCATGGATACATAAGAAGAGCTTCAGCATTTACACACGTCCCCAGATTATCCAAAGTCTGCCTCCTTTATCTAATCTATGTATTTCAAAGTCTTATGGTGCCTAAGGAAATTTTATAAAGATGTAATTAGTATCGAAGAACAGAAACACGGTCTAGGAAGGAATCTACATTTTGTAGTCTATATTTTAGTTTTAGAAATACTCTAAGGTTGTACGCCTCTTTTTGTAGACCTGCTTGATTGTTGCTTGCCTAGGCATAGTTTTTTTTAATATAAATCTATTTCAGCTTCTGTTTAAAAAGAAACAGAGGCAAAGCAGCATAAACACTTCAAGAAGGCAAGAGGCAAGACACTTGTGAGTCTTCCATCCTCAAGAGTTGCATCATAAAGTGTTAAGTTTTGAGCTATTATTAGGTTTCTTTTCAATTTACTAGATAACCATAGCATAGGCAGGATCACTGAGAGAAACACAATCACAAGATACACATCATTTATCCTGGGAAACCCTCATGGGGGAGAAAACCCAGTAAAACTTCCTTAATATAGATAGCCAAAACAATGCCAAGACAATAAACCAAAACACTAGAGAATATCCAACACTGAGCAATGTGCCTCTCTCTTCCTTCTTCTCCCAACTGCAGCTCTCCAAACTTGGGCACTTAATGAGTGAGTGAACAAATGAGGCGCTAGCCTCCTTTATTTATACTAGCTGCCAGGCGCTAGAAAGGTGTCTCTTCACTGGGCAGGGCCAACTTCTCTTCTTAGTGGTTAAAACCATTTTAATTGGGCCTGGGAGCCGACTTCTTAATTAGTATAATATAATTAGGGTTTGACCAAACCACAAAAGGGGATTTGGTCATTTACAATGCCCGACATGATCAATCCACAAAAGGGAATTGATCTAATTAATAATGACTCAATAATGAATAGAATACTCTTTGTAGTTACAATATTTCAACATAAAGCACTTCACTTTGACAGGGCAGAGTTTCAAACCTGCTCTTATACCATGATAAAGTAATTACATAAAGAAAAAGGAAACACTCTCAAGAGAGAGTACAACACACAACAATATTCCATACGTTACCCCCTATTTTGCACAAGGGTGATCCCAGTAAATTTATTCATTACCCTATTGATTTTCATCACTAAGAGCCATGGAGAATTGGAGCACTCATTTGTTTTCATGGGTTATGATGAGCTAGAGGATTTGATGACATATTGATTGATCTTGTGATGTAGCACTTGACCATATGTATAGTCCCTTTGTTGAAGCACCATAGGGTTTGAGCATGGCATTGGCTTCATCCAGGTTTTTGGGCATCTTTTGTTAGGGACCTAACCTCCCTAACCCCTCACATAGGTAGAATAATATATTTTCGATGTAATAAAGGTCGACATTAGTTTATAAGGCCTATTTAATAAATGGGAACAAGTCAATGTAAGAAGACCTAATAGAAGCTTCCGCTTCTAGAAAGATCTTCCGCTAGAAGGTTCTTTAGAAGATAGAATTAGTATAAATAAGATTAGGAGGCATAAGAAGTTTTGTCTTGAGAATTATTGTAATAGAGCTCTGCTCTACTGGAGGTTGTCCCCTCGAAGAGGCAAGTGAACATTGCTTTCTTGAATAAAGGTATCATTTTTGGTGTTGCTCTTCTCAATATTTTGTTGTTCCATTGATATCTGTTGAATATTCTTGTTTTTGCATATTATATTACATATGGTACCTTACAAGTAGTATTAGAGCACTTTCCTTGGCAGGAATTGTGGGTTATTTTCTTTTCAGGGTAGAAACGTGTTCTCGCATCTTAAAATCATAGATATGTGTTGTTCAGCACATAAATCTGCGGTCGAGGAAGCATACGCACAGGAACTACAAGTGGTTCTTAAGCGCACATTGTTGGCCACCCTTGTAACCCATGTTGGTACCCCTTCAAGTGGTAGAGCATCAGACAATACCTATATACAGATTGTCCTAGATCTCCTGAAGCCCGCTATAGATAAACCAATTGACCGCCTGACTACTAAAGTGCCACCGCGAACAACACTCGGGAAGATACTCTCTAGTACCTGGGTAATTGGGCAGTACGGCTAAGGGTACGGTCTAGCCTCCTTAGTTGGTGCCCTGAGATATTGAGCCGAGTACTATTGTTCGACCCCGCACGTATATCAGAGAGCTATAGCACAGAGAAAACTCTTTAGAAACCCTCAACACCCTAACCCTTGGGACGAAAACAGAACAAAAAAGGAACGGACAAGATCTATTGTCGTGCAACCTTGCCTCCTGCATTTGGGTTGCGAAATTACTACACATTTCTTCATGTTAAGAATCTGGGCATTTCGTCATTGCAGTATTATTCAAATCGAAGTATAACTCCACGGGAGTACAAAAAAAAAGTATAGTGGTCTTGTCGGCACCCTTATTTGGGACCTATCCCATTGGATTCCCCTCTTTGCCTTGATTACCATGGTACCTATCATTTTTACGACATTTTTTTCGTGCACCCAACCCTCTTTCCCGACACCCCTTATTTGGGCCCTATACCATTGGATTCCCCTTTTCGCCCTAATCGTCGTGATACCTATCACCTGTCACCATTTTTCTCTGTGGTCCCACCCACCCTTCTCGACACCCTTATTTGCCACATATCCCTTTGGATTCCTCTCTTTTCCCCGTCTGTCGTGATACCCCTCACCTGTAATCTTTTTAGTGCAGACCCGTCTGCCTATTTTTACCTCTGCCCAAATGGCCACCACCCACGCCCAAGAACTCAATAACTTGATTGTCGACAATCTCTGGAACAAGGAGGACATCAAGACTATGAATTCCAACCTTGGCAGGCTCAATTCCTCTGTTTAGACCCTCCAGGAAAATTGCAAAGACATCAAAGACACACTCACCCAATTGATGAGCAGCTCCCTGAACCCTACCTCTTTTGAACAACCTTCCTATCAGGAAGACAGTGACTCTTCCCATTACCAAGGTCCTCATTCCACCCACCTTCCTCGAGACCTCTGCCTTCCCAGAATTGAGGTGAACAAATTTGCCTAGTGGAAAAACTCGGCATCGGCAAAAACTCAGCAAGGGTCCTGAAAACATCGCCTCGAAAAAACTCGGTGAAAAAATCGGAAAAACTCGGCAAACATTAAAAAATACATAATTTTTTCATTTTTTTTCAAAATTTTAAACATTTTTCAATATATAAAGCAACAACAACATCATATAAACAGATAGGCACATAAATATGGAGAAAGAACCGATACATCAAAGTCATTACTRAAAGTCTGAAACCAATACAAWTTTTTTTTCCRATTTACCGATTTTTTCCRATCTGTGGCGAGTTTTACCGATTTTTKCYGAGTTTTGCCGAGTTTTTCCCGAGTTTTTCAAAAAAACGCGATTTTTTCAAAACCCAAAAAATCGCGATTTTTTGTTTTGAAAAAAGAAAAAATCGGCAAGCTGAAAAACTCGYGATTTCCCCGATTTTTGCCGATTAATCGRCGATTTCTTCTACTAGGCAAATTTGATGGCTCAGATCCTACAAGCTAGGTCACTCAAATGGAACATTATTTMTCTTTGCATGGCATTACTRATGATTTACCAAAGCTTTGTTATGGCATCCTACATTTGGATCTAGAACGTTGGCAATGGTGGCAATGGCGTCGCAAGGCACGCCAAGGGTATGTGGCTTGGACACAGTTTGTAGCAGAGCTTTATGACCGCTTTGACTCCGACACCCATAATTTAAGTCGATTGACCAAGTTGAAGCAATTTGTGACAATGGAAGACTTTATTGCAGCCTTTAAGCACTCGGCTTTTAGAACGGAGGGCATGTCAAATGCCTTCTTCCGTGAATGCTTTATCAGTGGTCTAAAAGATGAAATTCAAGCCCATGTTCTCATGGCCCGCCCTCAAACTTGGTTGGAAGCTACTCAACAAGCCAAGGAAGCCCAACAGATTGTCTCCTCCCAGACCAGAAAACCATCTTTTCTTCCTCTCCCTAAACCCACCAATCCTACCCCTCCTGCAAACCCCCTTAAGATCCAAAAATTAACCGGGGCAAAAATGGTTGAACACCAACTCAAGGGTCTTTGCTATAATTGTGATGAAAAATACTTTCCAGGGCACAAGTGTAAGGAACATAAGCTTTTTATGGCCATGACTGAGGATGTTTTTGAAGAGGAAGTATTGTTCCCCATGTGGATTTTAAGGAATTAACCATGCAATTCCAACAGGAGGCACAACAGTAGCAGTTCCAAGGAATCACAACAAGTTCCCCTAGGATCATCAGTTCCCATCGAATGGAAAAGCTTCTCAAAAAAGGTCATTCGGGTATTATTGCCCAACTCCATTCCATTCAAGCAGTTGAGACACCCTCGATGCATCCTGACCTCCAATCTATCATATCCGAACACCAAGTTGTTTTTCCCACTCCCCAAGGACTCCCCCCTTCCCGTGTTCATGATCATGCCATTCCTCGTCCCCGGCAGTTTTCCTCCCAATGTTCGCCCTTATCGTCATCCCTTTGCCCAGAAGAATGAAATTGAGAAAATCGTTCAAGAATTGCTCAAAGTAGGTGTTATCCGTCCTATTACTAGCCCCTATTCTTCTCCTATGGTCATGGTACTCAAGAAAGAAGGTACTTGGCACATGTGTCCAGACTTTCGCGCTGTCAATAAACTCACCATCAAAGACAAGTGGTGCTCAATACTTTACTAAACTTGATCTTCGTTTTGGCTACCACCAGATCCATATGAAAGAAGAAAGCATTCCCAAGACTGCCTTTAGAACTCATGAGGGTCACTATGAGTTTTTGGTCATGCCCTTTGGCCTGTGTAATGCCCCTTCCACTTTCCAAAGTCTCATGAATCATGTCTTCCGTCCTTTTCTCTGTCATTTTGTCTTAGTTTTCTTTGATGATATTCTCATCTATAGTAAAACTTGGATATCCCATCTCTCCCATGTGGATCAAGTTCTCCATCTACTCTCTCAACACCGACTTTTCCTCAAACAATCTAAATGTGCCTTTGGAGCCTCAAAAGTGGAGTACCTGGGTCATATTGTTGGCAAGGATGGTGTAAGGGTGGATCCTAAGAAAATTGAAGCTATGCAAGATTGGTCTCGCCCTAAAAATCTTAAGAGCTTGCGTAGATTTCTGGGTTGAACAGGTTATTATCGCAAGTTTGTTAAGAATTATGGACAAATTGCAACACCTTTCACTGCTCTCCTTAAAAGAATGCTTTCACTTAGACTCCAGCAGTTGATCACGCCTTCCATGCCTTGAAAAAGGCTATGTGCAAGACGCCTGTCCTTGCACTCCCAGATTTCACCAAGACTTTTGTCTTGGAATGTGATGCGTCAAGAAAAGGAATTGGGGTAGTCCTCATGCAAGATGATCTGCCTTTGGCCTTCACTAGCAAACAACTTTCAAACAAACATTTGGGCCAATCAATCTATGAAAAGGAAATGTTGGCTATTTTGCATGTCGTGGATCTCTGGAGTCCTTATCTATTGGGGCAACGCTTCCAAATTAAAACTGATCACCAGAGCCTCAAATATTTTCTGGAACAAAGAATTTCCTCCCAGGAGCAACAAAAATGGGTAACCAAGCTATTTGGCTATGATTATGAGATCATTTACAAGAAGGGAAAAGAAAATGTGGTCACTGACACTCTTTCCCAAAAATATGAAGAAGAAGGGTCCTCTTTTCCCTCTACTTCATTGTACCAGATTGGCTCCAAGTTGCTCGCTAGGAATGGTTGCAAGACCCCAAAATCTCTCGCTTGATCCAACAATTGCAAGAACATTCTCCAGCTTCTCCAGGGTACTCTTGGCACAATAATGAGCTTCGCTACAAAGGTCGTCTATATTTAAGCAAATAGTCGCAACTTAAATCCATGGTGTTGTCTGAGCTTCATGCTTCACCCACAGTTGGGCATTCAAGGTTTACCAAAACCTATGAAAGGATCAAACGTTCTTTTTTCTGGGATGGTATGAAACAGGAATTCACACTTTTGTGGTTGAATGCGATGTTTGTCAACGCAACAAGCGAGAAATAATCAGAGCACCAGGAACACTGCAACCTTTTCCAATTCCCCCTTCTATTTCGCAGGATATTTCTATGGATTTCATTGTGGGCCTACCTAAATCCGACAATACGTCAGTCATCATGGTGGTGGTTGATCGTCTTTCCAAATATGCTCATTTATGTGCTCTTCAACATCCTTTCACCACATGCACAGTGGCTCAAGTTTTCATGGATAATATCTTCAAACTTCATGCCATGCCTCATTCTATTGTCTCTGATAGGGATCCCACGTTCACCAACAATTTTTGGCAAGAATTATTCAAGCTACAGGGCACCCAATTGCATCTCAGCACCGCCTATCATCCCCAAACTGATGGAAAAACTGAAATTTGTCAACCACTGTTTGGAACATATTTGAGGTGTTTTGCATCTAACCGGCAACATCAATGGGTTGAGTCGCTACCACTACCTGAATGGTGGTACAACACATCTTACCATATAGTTACTCGCAAGACTCCTTTTGAAGCAATATATGGACAAAAGGCCACGTTGGTTCTCTCATACATGCCAGGTGTCTCGAAGGTTCGGGAGGTTGACAACAATCTTACAGTCTGCGAGGCCATTCTCCATACCCTCAAAGAAAATTTGGTGATGGCTCAAAATCACATGAAGCAGCAAGCCGATCAAGGTTGTTCTGAACGTGAATTTGCTAAA
>ML790280.1:451909-464691 GCA_009831015.1 Picea engelmannii | reverse complement strand
CTGCTTGAGTCCATACAGGGCCTTCTTCAACCTACACACATGAGACTCCTTCTCATGTATGACGAAACCATCTGGCTACTCGATGTATATTTCTTCCCCAATCTCTCCATTGAGAAAGGTTGTCTTCACATCCATCTGATGTAGTTTCCAACCCATGGATGTTGCGAGGGCAATAATCATTCGAATAGAAGCGTATCGAGCAACAGGAGCAAATGTCTCCTCGTAATCTATTCCCTCTACCTGAGAGAATCCTCTAGCAACAAAACTTGTTTTGTGCTTCTCAATGCTTCCGTCAGTTGTATGTTTGATCTTATAGATCCATTTGGAAGTCACTGCAGGCTTCCTTTCAGGTCTCGAAACAATATACCACACATCATTCTTCATGATGGATTGATACTCCTCCATCATGGCATCTCTCCATACTAGATGCCTCCTCATAACATGAAGGCTCAGAATCAATGATGTGGCTCATAGTTGCGGCATAGCACAGATATCTTTGAGGTCTCTTGCTCTCTTGGAAGGTACCACGAGGAGCTACATCTCTTTCTGCCTCCTACAGAGTTTGACGAGTTCATGTAGGTCTCTTCTGACCTACTACAATATCTCTGGGAACATCAATTGGAGTGGGAGAAGGAACCATCTCTTCTTGTTTCTCACTATCAATATCCATGTGAGATTCTTTAGATCTCCTGAAGTCTACCTCCTCCTCAAAGGTAACATATTTGCTCACCTCAATTTATCTTTGGCCAAGGCTGTAGATCTGGTATGCATTCAAAGACTCATTGTACCCTAGAAATGTACCTTTTTCTTTTTGTTATATATGCATACAACATCGCATGTATTGATTAAAGGATGAAATATGAGTCAATGAATAGTCTCCAACATTACATAGCCAGAAAATATGGATATAGCATCACATTAAGCGGCGGTTATCGAGATGAGAAAGCATCTAATAGCGTATTTATCAATCTATTAAAAACGAAAGCAAGGGAAGCGGAAATTAATATTTGTAGAGTCTTTTATGTATCTTTCGTATAGAGAGATCAGACTCGCATCCCCGCACGCTGTAGTAGGCCACCACCACGTTCATGGCCAGAAAAAAAAATAAACAACCAGCAAGGCTACTATATTCCATGGCCTTGAGAAATACTAGTTATAATAATACTGATAAAATTTAGAAATAGATATTCTGACTTTGATCCAGTAAAACTTGGGCTTGAGCACTTCATCGAATGCGAGTTTCATCTCCGGAGAAGGATTAACGTAGCCATAAGAGAAGGGCTTAAGGATGTTGTCCCAGATCCCAACTATATGCTCATCAGTTAACATACATTCCTTACTAATGAGAGATTTTCTGAGCACACGAACGTCCTCATGCATGCTGATGAGACAGAACGCTAAATGAATCGCATCACGTTTTCAGGACGGTGCGATTTAACGAATATTTCACATATTTACACACGATGTGCGAAAAATTCTCTAGCTTTTCCACTTTGCCAATAAAGATATCTGACAACTTCAAGGTCGCCTGATACCTGCGGAACAGGCCTCGCGATCTCGAATAGTGCTTGGAAATCCGTGTCAATTATTATGCGATCGACTGGGTTAGGATTTCGATCAAGCAATATTATGTCAATGTATTCATACTAACCTCCAGGAACTCTTCCATAGTTGTTCCATTCAATCTTGCAGAGAGGCATTGTATCCAGAGCATTTTAATCTCTTCGCTACCAAATGCCTGATACAACTTTCGTTGCAGCTTGCACGGGAGCTTTGGCAGACCAAATCTGTGTCGTTCACATTCATCTATACTTGATAAATTCTAGGGAGTAAATCTCATTCAGGTGAAGATATGGATGATGCTAAACCAAAAAATGGAGTGCCATAAACTACTACTCTGCCTGCGAAGTGTACTCATGTTGGAAATATTCGATTGCCTCAACGGATTGGCAACCAAACACTTCATACCCTCTATGTATGTATGCCTATAATTCTCATCAGTCATTTTGAAAAAAATTCCAAAGATGCAGGTGCCAAGTAGTCTCTCTTCTTTTCACACACATTCCAAAACTCTTCACAAAATGCAAGCTATCTCTTATTTTCTTGGGCCCTCCCGTGAGAGAGTCGAGCCCAATCCTGCTCTGATACCATGTTGTTTTTATCTATATGAGATATGATCGATATGTTCGATGTATTATTACAATTATGAGTGTTCCATATATAGGGAACATATGGTGACCATCCATGAAAGGATGCGTCCCTTGAATAATAAATCATTATTTATTATTATCATTTACTTATTATATATTATATTTAATTATTATCTTTATATAATGTCTTCCCGATGTTGTCCAAACATCAACAGTCAGAAGCTTGCTCCCAAATTTTATGGTCCTTATACAATTCTCAAGCGCGTAGGGCCAGTTTCCTACCAGTTAGCTCTGCCCAATGATTCTAAGCTCCATCTTATTTTTCATGTCTCATGCTTAAAGAAGGTGATTGGAACTAAGTGCCAAACTCAAGCCAGTCTCCCTAAATTGGATGAACAAGGTTCCATTTGGTTGCAGCCCCAAGCAGTTTTGGACCAGCGAGAGCGTCATCTGCGTCAGCGCACCATCAAGGAAGTGTTAGTGCAGTGGAAGGATACAACTCCAAAAAATGACACCTGGGAGCCCGCCACCATTCTTCAACAATTTCCTCATCTCAAGCCTTGACGACAAGGTTGTTTTTCAAGGGGGAGGGCATGTTAGGGACCTAACCTCCCTAACCCCTCACATAGATAGAATAATATATTTCCGATGTAATAAAGGTCGACATTAGTTTATAAGACCTATTTAATAAATGGAAACAAGTCAATGTAAGAAGACCTAATAGAAGTTTCTACTTCTAGAAAGATACTAGAAGGTTCTTTAGAAGATAGAATTAGTATAAATAAGAGTAGGAGGCATGAGAAGTTTTGTCTTGAGAATTATTGTAATAGAGCTCTGCTCTGCTGGAGGTTGACCCCTTGAAGAGGCAAGTGAACATTGCTTTCTTGAATAAAGGTATCATTTTTGATGTTGCTCTTCTCAATATTTTGTTGTTCCATTGATATCTGTTGAATATTCATGTTTTTGCATATTATATTACATCCGGTACCTTACATCTTCACAGTTCCAAAGACAATTCATAGTTCCCAAGGCATCTTCATATATCTCAAGGTAGTTCACAGGGCATTGGTCAAAATAGTTTGGGGTTACTTCTTCGTGCATTGGGCTTCTCATGTCATGCCACATCCTAGTTTCTTGAGCACTCGCCTTGTTAACCATTAAAGGCACGTGTCATTTGATTTGATGGGACGTCCACCTTGGAGGATGCATTACCTAGTCATGGGGACATTTTTTTGGCACGTGTGGACCTATTTGACTGTCCCTTGACTTGGGGAGAATGTTAGCATGATTTAAGGAGGATTGTTGCACCTTAAACACTATTAGCAAGAATGTTAGCATTATCACTCACGGTTGGATTTTGGAGCTTCCACTCCTTGAAGCTTAATTGACATATCTTTCTTGGAGCATATGGTTGTGTAAAGGTTTCTTTCTTTGTTGATGATTGTTGTCAATTCTTGAAGCTTCTCTATCTTGGTTCTTATTTGGTGCATAAGGATTAATGGTGAAATGCTCAAGTCTTCTACAAGCTAAGGTGTTCTAGGGTAAATCCTCTCCTTCTTCCACTTGGAAGAAAGGCGTTCTAGGGTAAATCCTCTCCTTCTTCCTTTGTTGGTTTGATGTTTATTTGGTGCCTAGCTTAGTCTATCCATCTTGGGACCCTAGCAAGAAGTATTCCTATGAGGATCCCTCTTCAAGCAATAGTATATTACCAAGCAATAGTCAATCTTGTTGGTGAAGGTTATTCATATGAGGATCCCTTCTTGTTGAACCTTGATTTCTATTGTTGATCTTGATTGGATGAGGGATTATTCTTCCTCTTGGTTCTAATCTCTTAGACCTAATCCTACATAGACCAATTGTTAAGAGGGTTTCTTCTTGGCTCCATAAGCCTCTTTGATTCACCTTGATTCCATTGCCCTTGCTGGATTTGATACTAATCTCTACTTCTTTCCATCACCTATTCTAAACCCTAAAACTCTATTTTACTAAGGCTACTCTCACTTCACCTTGTTCCTCATTGCTTGTGCTTAGTAATCCTACTAGGGATACCCCCCTTGAGCCGAAGGAGAGCCGACCTAAAGTGAAGAGGATAGGTTACTAAGGTCACAATGGTGACCGTCCTAACAGTGGCCCCTTGAGTTGTACCTTGTGGATTAGGGATTTTATCATTAAGTACATTTTGGGAGGTAACACCATCTATTAGTGTTTATAATTGAAGTGCGGAGGCTAAAACGGAAAAGCAAAAGCATGCAACACATAATTAGCATGTAGCAAAATAAGAAAAGCTTTTCTGCTAAAAATAGCAAAGCTGCTCCAAGTAAAAATGATTTGCTAACATTATGGATCTTTGCAATCAAGTTTTAAATAGTTTGGAGAATAATCAGCTTGGTTGAAGGTGATTAACTTTGCAAGTTAAAATGGAGTTTCCAATATTTAATATTATGGACAAGTTTCAGTCCTATTTTAACTATTTTGCAATGTGGAGGTTATTTGCAAATTGGTGACTTGTTTGACACTCGTCTCTCCCCTCGCATATGATAAAATGCAAGATTAAATTAATGTCTATTGTCAAATTCAAAAATCTATGATCTATCAATTTCTTGCTTAGCTGATGAATTTGTCTTGAAGCTGTTTAGAAATGATCTGATACACCTCCTGGACAAGAATGTGAATAAGCAAGTTATGAGTAGACAAACCTATCAATGTGCAGGACAATCCAAAGGGTGTGATACTCAACTTCTAGAGAACTCTTTTGAAGATTTTAAAATCTGCCAATCACAGTCATTACTTTATAATCAACAGTTCCTCAAACATCGCATTCCCCTACAGGATGGATTGTTTGCCAACCCATGACCATTAGGAAAAATGATGCCTTTACTTGCTTTAATCTTGAGTTCCTCATCCAGCTCACACCAAGGATGCTAAAATGATCTTAATTTTTGATTACTTATTCAGATCAAACAAGGATGCCAGGATCTCAGATTCACTGTAGACAGCAACATCTAATACATGTACCAATGTTACTTCTGTTTCAAAAGAGAAACATTTAGGTGCGTACTTTCATTCTAAATCAGAAGCTGGATTCTCTATACTTCAACCTTCATGACCACTGCCAGCACACATTCCCAATAAGGATACCTTTTATAAACTAACCAAAGAGCAAAGAGAAATAGCAGCTCCAAGAATTTTCTTTGTTATGTTCACAAATCATGAGCGTTAACCATGTTTCCTGCCGTTGAAATGAGAAACTGCAGATATAATGCAATGTTTTTACAACACAAAAGTGTGCTCTAAGAAAGGAAAGAAATTTTAAGGGCAAAATGTTGTAACAGGCAATAGCATGTTTTGTGGTGACAAAAAAACTGATTCTTTGTGCAGTTCTAAAAACTTAAATAACAAGCCTTTCTTAAGCTTGTGCAGTTCTAGATTCTACAATTCTTTCTGGCTTGCGTGCTTTTGTTAACTGTAAGAATTGCTTGCTCAGATTCTCTACAATTCATTTCTGATTCAACGAATGTTGAAACTTAAAACATCTTGCCTGTTTTATATGTTAGTTTTCTTACCTTATTAAGCTCTGACAGTCTTCTACAGCAGGGCACACAGTTTTCTTACCTTATTAAGCTCTGACAGTCTTCTACAGCAGGGCACACTTATGGCAGGTCTGTACAGCTCCAGTCTGGTGCAGCAGGGATGCAGATCAGTACAGCAGTGACACACTTCAGCAATCTCCATCTCGTRTTCTGCATAGCAGTCCTGGCAGAGAGAGAATGCAGCACTATTTTGCAGTGTGGAGAAACCACACTTATGTAGGAGAATAGAGGGCACATGCATGCCTTCAGCTTGCATGCGCCAATCTTAGTATATTTCCAGTTTTGCCACCTTCAGTTAAATCCAAACTGTTGTTCCATATTTAGTAATTCCAGGTTTGCTGCTTTTTGTCTTAAATTTTAGATTGCATGCATGTTCTACTGTTAAACGGGGTGCAGATTCCAAGGCTGCCTAAGGCACTTGGATGGGACTGGTCTATTCCGGGATGAGGGTACAGATCTCTAGAAGGCACCAGCAGTTTTGCTTGATGCCGTTATCTTCAGAAGAAGGTGCACTTCTCTAGGCACTCTTATCCATGCAGCAAGTGTGCACTAGGTGTTCAGATTTAGGTTACGGTTTGACACAACCAAACCAAGTGCTTCTTGCATGTGTCCAGACTCCAGCTACGTTGCATCTTCCCTCTTCTTCCTATTCTATAAAGGAGATGTAGGGCACACCACTGTCTTGGTTAGTGAATTTTTGGTTTTCAGCTATTGCAGTGTATTTTCTTCTTTCTGTATTCAATAGAAAATAGATGTGATTGAGAGTTCAAATCTGTGTACTTTGCTGTTTGACGTTTCAGCAGTATGTGTTTGTAGGTTAGCTTACTTAAATAGAAGCTTTCAAGTTTTCAGCTATCTGGGATTTAGATTATTCTTTCTAAGTGCAGAATCTGCTTATGGTCTGAAAATTAACATTATAAGCACAGTTGGACCAATTTCTTTACTTGTAGCAAAAAGTTATTTATCGAAGCTTCAAATTGAAATTGTTGCCAATATTCTACAGTCAGTTCCCTTCGCTTATATTCATTTAGCTTTTTCCATTCATATTTTAAGCTCTCAAAGTGTCCTCTAGGATAATGAAAGCAAGACTTCCACTAATACTATACAAACCTTACAAAGCATGGGGACAAAGACACAGAAAGCACTCTGTATTATCCTCACATTTCCATTAGTGATGGGTGCAATATTACAAGAACACAATTTTTTGGAACCAGGGGAACAAGCTCACAGCGTATCCACTAAACTATGGTCAACACAATTAATAGCAATAAATTATTTTGAAAAAAAAATTCTCAATAAGTGCCTAAAGCAAACTTCGAGTGAAGCTATTTTGGCCATACTTCAGTTCAATTCTCACAACTGCATTCTATCAAAAGCAATTAAAAGTTCTTCTGACTTTGAAAGAGAGGTTCTCCTTATAATGGAGATTTATCCTCCCACGTCCCTGCTGCTCCACTACTGTAGTTAGACTCTCTTCCCAGCAAAGAGGGCATAATTTCCTATGGCCCATAAAAATTATCCATTCAATAGCTGAAACTTTAATGAGAACGACTAACCATTCGTACATCAGACATGATAGTGAGTGGCACCCTTATCAGAGAATTGTGTGTGTTATTCCCCGTCCACAGATGCATTGATTGCTTGTATCAGTGTATCAACAAGAAGATTCCATGCTGTCCTGGGCAGTGATACATGTCTAGTGACTAGCATGAAGTCGAAATAACATAGCCACAGACTCTTACTTTTCAGGGGGGTGTAACATTTTTTGAAGGCTTACTTTATTTACTGCTCGGCACTACTAGATGTGATTACATGGTAATATAGCTGATAATGGACACCCACCACCCTTCAAGTAAAAGATCCAAATTGTCTCAGTTATCAACTACCACAAGAGTGTCACTATCACTAGCAAGGATGGAACTTGAGACCTGTGTCCAGCTAATTCTCCACTTTATCATTAGACCACAAGCTCATGTCCCTTGAGGAAGCATAATTCATTGAGCATTTTCTCTTGAAATACTACAAACAAAGGAAGGGCCACATCCAAGCTAGCATAACTCATTGAGCATTTTCTTTTGAAATACTACACCCAAAGGAGGGGCCACATCCAAGCTAAAGGTCAGATTTAGAAGTAATCTTTCATTTCTCGACAAGGAAAACAAAGACAAGTCCATAAGCTTATTATACCAGGTCACAACAAGAGGATAGGAACCTAGAACTCATTTCTAGTCCACTTCTCCATGTTGCCTCCCTTTCATGAGAGGCACACACCAATTCTTAAGTAGACTCTACATAATCATATATAAAGGTTTAAACTCCGGAATCAGTATCACTATTTTAAAAGCTAAAAAAGTCACCTAGTTCTTGCAAAGACTTTCAATTGACAAAGATATGAGAAAAATACTCTTATGCTCAGGAAGCCAACTTCCAAGGAAAGCATGGATCTCTTGCTTTATCTCAGAAATAACAAACTCATTTAGGGCTTGTGGCATTCATTGACAGCTCTGATCAGTTTGGCACAACTCAAGGATAGATGCAAAAGAAATCAGCTATAGCATATGAAGCATTTTACATGTATGAAGCAAAATATTCAGAATAATTCTTCAGCAATAACAATGTGGCGCTGAGATTGACAGTAACCTTCAGAGTTTAAAAACAAACAACTTGAAAACAATTCAAATTTTGACAACAATAGGTATAGTCAATTCAAAAAGTGAATACATACTGAGCACACTCATTGAGCTTTCCAAGATTTTGGTTGTCCAGAATTGCCAGAATCAACTGCTTGTTCTCATCCAGGTACTGCAACAACGAAAAGATCAGACATTATTTGCTAGTAGTTATAGACAGTTCTAAAGCAGGGAGTTAAGCACAACAAAATATACCATCAAAACCAGGTAAAACTCGCTGTTTTAATAAGAACTTAAATTTAGTCATGCTTGAGCTCCTACAATAAGCATTTCAAAAACCATTTGAACCTAAAAGTTCACACAGAAAGAATGCAAATAAGAAAAGCAGAACATAGGCTCAGTAAAACACAAGGATAGCTAACTGATGGCCAATCTTAGATAATGATTAAGTAAAATTGAATTAAAGGCTTTAGCAAGCATTTAGCACTGAGGCCCAATTGAGAAAGAAACCCCTGCATAACATGTGGCAGGTGTGAGGGATTATTGACATCAAAAATAAACTGATGGAACTAATAAATCATGACATAGAGATGGCAAGAGATAGCAATGATGATGAGAACCGTCACCTAGATACAAGCTTTGAGAATGATGAGACATGGCCACCTCATCATTCAATGCAAATCATACAGATTAATGCCAGACATTCAATGATCCAGTATAGCCAGAGCTTAATCTTCTATTAGTCTGTATTTGATCTCTCTTAAACTATGAAACCTGCATTTTCACAGTTCGAAAGGAGGAAAGGATAAACTGTTTGGGAGTTCAACATGTAACCTTGAGGCATGTCATCTTTCGAGGCAAGGGATGCCTCGAAAGATGACAAACCTAGTTCTTCATCGAGAGGAACTTGGAAAGGGAGGAAGCAGACAAGGAGATCTGCTACAGGGCATGGAGGGGGCAGGCAAAGATTTAGCTATGAAGCAATTAAAGTAAGTCACACCCAGCATTCCGTCTGCACCATTCATCTCCAATCAGAGAACAAATCGATGCCTGGCAGCAGTGTGGAGTAGCAAAGGGATCGAGGGAGGAAGGTGTAGACCAAAAAGGCCACTCTTGGTTCTCCCCTACAGATCCTAATGAAGGCAAGCAAGAAGAAAGATATTCGATGCAGAAATTGATTCTGAGTGGTTAGTAAAGGATTTACTTGCTGGAATGGTTGGAGACTTAACCAGCAGAATGGCATAATTGAAGGAGCAAATTCAAGCTTTATACAAGGCAAACAGGAAGAAGAATCCTAATCCCAGTAACCCCAGAGAAGGAAAAGTCTGTGATCCTCAGAAAATTCCAGGTGGTAGAAGATCAAGTGGAATCTCAATCCATAATGATGAGTATCTCCTGCACAAGATGGGTGTCAAACAACTCAAAGGGCTTGTTACAACAAAATGTAGCACCCCCAAATGATGTAAATCCCCAAACATCAAGGGGCTAGTCTTGTGCAACTCAAGAAAGCTACCCACTGTCACCTCAATAGATCTTCCTCTCTCTTCTGGTTGGCTCTTCTCCAACTCAAGGGGGATATCCCCAAATAAGATTGCTAAGGCTATGGAGTCGGGGTCTTAGGTGATAGGAAGAGTAAGCCTTAACAAAATGCATGGTTGTTGTAGTATATATGGAAGGAAATGGAAATAAGAAAAGGGATATGGAAAAAATAGAGAATGGAGGAAGAGGGAAACAAGGGAATGAAATGATGAAGGACTAGTGCCTATCAATGTCAAGGCCAATGAAGTCATGGGACATCGCAAAATGAATGGACTCGTTTGTCATCATCAAATACTTTAAGGTGGGCTATGAGGTAAAAGGACTAATCAGACCCCTTCCACCAACTTAGATAAAAGATCTAGTTTAATACCTTCATCAACTAATTGTGTATCTAAGGGAAAGCGAACTCATTTGGTACATTGAACCTTAAAATGCTTGCTGAAAATTATGATATGGAAATTAGTCTTGGAGGGCTTAATTTGCCACACATCAACTCAACATAAAGGTGTTGTTTATTAGCTGAATTATTTCCCAAACAGCAACTAGATATGAGAGAAGAAATGGACATGTCGGTCATCATCAAATACTTTAAGGTAGGCTATGAGGTAAAAGGACTCATTTGACCCCTTCCACCAACTTAGATAAAGGATCTAGTTTAATACCTTCACTAACTGAGTATCTACGGTAAAGTGAAATCATTTGGTACATTGAACCTTAAGATGCTTGCCGAAAATTATGATATAGAAATCAGTCTTGGAGGGCTTAATTTGCCACACATCAACTCAACATAAAGGTGTTGTTTATTAGATGAGTTATTTTTAATCAGCAACTAGATATGATAAAAGAAACGGACTTGTTTGTCATCATCAAATACTTTAAGGTAGGTTATGATGTAAAAGGACTCATTCGACCCCTTCCACCAACTCAAATAAAGGATCTAGTTTAATACCTTCATCAACTAATTGTGTATCTAAAGTAAACTGAACTCATTTGGTACATTAAACCTTAAGATGCTTGCTGAAAATCATGATATGGAAATTAGTCTTGAAAAACTTAATTTGCCACAGATCAACTCAACATAAAGGTGTTGTTTATTAGCAGAATTATTTCCCAATCAGCAACTAGACATGATAGAAGAAAGGTAATAAGAGCATAAATAAACAGCAAATAAGACAAGAGGCAAAACTACTCACATAGTTTATTCCTAGAAGAGTAATGTTCTCATTACTAGGCCTTTATGTTAAGAGTAAAAGCAATAAGTTCCTATATCAGATTAACAATAAATGAATAGCATAAAGAATAGCTACACTATAAAGCAGCAATACCTCATCCTTCATTAATCTTCAAAGGTTTTATACACAAGGGAAGCTCAATATCATCATCTCCAAGCTCCTACAATCTCTTTCACTCCTTCACTTCTTCACTCTCTAACACCAAATTGCCAAGAGAAACTCCTCTATATACAGAGTGAGTTAAGTCTCTCTTACAATAAAATACATCATCTTCCTAACCAACTCCATGAGAAGTCAACAAATTGTAAAATATTGGCATAGTTAGATCCATGGTGACAATATCAAGGTATGTGGACACTAGACTCTTCAATAGAGGTCGCCCTCATCCAAAAATAGGAAGCAACATGCAACAAAAACCTCCAAGAGAGGACACACCATCCAGAAATAGGCATCATACCAAGTCAAAATGCTAAATGGATCCACAAAGAATTCACCGTCCAAGAATGAATGCATGCAAAATATAATAAAATACTCTTCAACCTAGGAGGATGTGCTCAAGGGTCCACCTAGAAGAGCTCACAAAGTGCGCCCTCCAAGGTGCATGAGAGATAAAACAATAAAATAGTCCTCATAGGATAACGCTCCATAACCAACCTCCAAAAATAGTAAATGGTCCACAAGATGCATGCAACCAATCCACATGTGTGAATCCCAAGGCAACCGACTCCATGAATGAATGTGCAAGCTGCCAAGTAGATGGAGCACTCCACAAGAAATGAAGTAGTCAAACCCCAAAATAGCAAGTGGACAATCTCCAACAACACAAATCCAAGGAGATAAGGGTGAATTAGGGTTTTGACCATGCCAAAACTCCATGAAATAATAAAAGATATATCTCCAAGAATAGCAAGAAGTGTCTCCACAAGTGCACCCTCCAAGGATATGCTCAAAAATAATAATAGGACCAAGTAAATGCATGCAAAATCCACAACTGTGTCCCTCCAAGTATGCCACATGCCTCTCAATAAAGGCCTCCATAACCACCTCAAATAAAATAATACATGTGCCAAGTCAGAGGTGAGGGCACTCTCCAATGAAGGTCAATTGATGACAAGTGTAGCTGAAAATCCATGCAATAAAGATGAGAGAACTCCTAGGAGAGGTGCACCCTAGAAAAGTGTGCCATGTAACTACCTCAACCACCCAAGAGCTAAGTTGCACAATACGAGGAAACAAGTACGAGTTTCCAAAATGAAAACACGTTGGAAACGTGACCCCCAAAAAATTTGGAAACATGGAAACGTAATATATATAAGCAAGAACATTTAAATGACAAGCAATGTTCCACCATCGCTTATATTGGGATCCTCATCATTAGTACCACCCTTTGCCTCTTGTCTAGCCTTTGCCTCTACCTCAATCCTCTAGGGACATCAGTCAACACTGGCTAATTTTGATGAAACTACCTAATCCAAGCCTTAAAATATGGTAGAAAAGGCTTAACCAACCTAAGCAATGATTTTGGTTTGAGTGAAGGGTGCATTTTTGCCAAGGCCATGACAGAGGAGTTCAACAATCAACACCACCAACATCGGGGAACATAAAGGGCTTGGTACTTGTTGAAACAGACCTTGAATTTTT
>ML790280.1:409526-438654 GCA_009831015.1 Picea engelmannii | reverse complement strand
GAATGTCGCTATCTAGCACTTTTGTTAAAGAAAGGACTCATATCACATGTAGTTAGTTTTGATTTTGATTTCTGCTGATGGTTGTGCATTGCTGCAACCCATACGTAACTTCATGGTTTGAATTTTTATTCATAATGTGAGTACCTTTTTGAATCTGTTATTTAGGATTTTCGTTAAAAACCTATATCCACATGTTATTGGTTTTGAGTTTGATCGTCCAACTCTACAACTCCAACTCCACATATGTGTAATGGGTTGAGTTTCCACCAATAACATGGGTAGTTGTTGAATATCGTCTGTGATTGGTTAAGATTTCATATCCACATAAAGTTGATTTTGAGTTCTTGCATTACAATGTTTTGATATATTATTTGAATGGATACTTAGTATAAAATTAGGATAGATCCATCTTAACTTTGTAACTATTCAATATCAAAGTGAGAGAACACCAAAAGTTATGCTAGGTTTTCTTTTTTAATAGAAAGAAGCGAGGTACATTTTATTGTGGAGACTATTTGAATGGATACTTAGTATAGAATTAAGATAGATCCATCTTAACTTTGTAACTATTCAATATCGAAGTGAGAGAACACCAAAAGTTATGCTAGGTTTTTTTTTAATAGAGAGAAGTCAAGTGCATTTTATTGTGGAGACTATTTGAATGGATACTTAGTATAGAATTAGTATATATCCATCTTAACTTTAAATCTATTTAGCATAAGATAAGAAAGCACCAAAGGTTGAGGAGTTATGCTAGTTTTGACAATATCTCGAAGCAAGATGCACCATGCATTGTGAATAAGATATATAACATATTATAACACAATAAACTAAAATGAAAGAAAAGTTGACATCATTGATATAAAAAAAAATTACAAAATTTAAAAAAATAGAGAGAGCATAATAATGAAAACAAATAAAAAAAAAACATAATAACAATTAAGAACTTAATATTTAAATAAAATAGCATAAATCTATCTTGACCCCAATTTTTTAAGCATCAAAAAGATTGTAATTCATTTGTTTATCCTTTTGATATATAAGAGATAGTTAAGATGGATATACATTGAGATTGTGATATATGATATTTAACCATGTTCTATTTTATATTATGAACCTTAAGTTTTTAATTTTGGTTTAATATTGTTACTCATCCACGTATGGACAAGTAATATATCTTCCATTGAAATTGTAAAGTACACCTTGCTTCTCTCGACATAGTAAAAATAGTAATGTGAAATGTCACATATAAGTAAAGCTCAACTTGGAAATTATGTTTAATGATTTGGACCCTATCTTTTCATCCAAATTGGATCTCCACAACAACAATTGGTTATCGCCTAAGGTGTTACGAGGATCAGCATATGCAAGGATTGAGGCTATGGACAAGGTGGGAGACATGGTTGATGGCATGAAGGGCTCCATGCCATCTCAACCAGTATCCACGCCTGCATTAATATAGTACTTTCAATGTAAGCATGGGGAATGTAAATGAATGAAAAGAAAACATATTTTAAAAAATGAGAAGGAAGTTACATCCATAGCTAAATCCAAAGAACTGTAAGAAGGATGCCAAGAAGAACCTGTTGGGTATGAATTCAGCAAACTAGGTAGAGAGTAGTTTGGATGTGGATGAGAAGATTGTCTGCACTTCAATGCGGAAGGAGGTGAATTTGAGTCACCTTCATCCCAAGGGGGAGAAGGAGATGATTGAACTCTTCCACATTAAGATCCAGGGCAAAAGACCAAGGTAGATGCTTTATTTGATTCCAATTCACAAGCCAACCTCGTAGTAGATTATTTGGTCAACAAGCTTGGGTTGGAGGTTCATGATCATCTGAGCCCATATCCATTGGGATGGGTGAATAAGGGTGCAGAGATCGAAGTCACCAAACAATGTGAGATCAAGTTTGCTATAAGTGTAGATTTTATTGATGAAGTGAAGTTAGGTGTAGTACCCCTTGATGTGTATGGTGTAGTGTTTAGAATCCCTACATGTATATGAGGGATGTGATCTTCATGCAGAGAGAAAACCAAACCAATATTGCCTAATCAAGGATGGGAAGTCTTGCATCATCAACTCACACAAAGGTAAATCGAAGATCTCTCTGGTAAGTGTCAACTAAGCCAAAATTTTGATCAGCTATAGTATGATGTATGTATTATTTTTCATATGAGAGTCTTAGCCAAGGGAGGAATCGGTAAGAGCAAAGGCATCCTTGGATGGATGTACCAAAGAGAAGAAACCATAGTTGGAGGAGTTGTTACAAGCATACTCGAGAATGTTCCAGAAGCATAAAGGCATGCCACCTAAGAGGGAGGTGGAGCATGAGATACAGTTGTTGCCTGACTCCCCATTACAAATATTGGGTTGTATAGACAATCTATTTTGGAAGTAGTCGAAGTGAAGAAATAGTGGCAACAACTACTAGGATGGGAAGTAACTCGACCAAGAACCTCACCTTGTGGGTCATCTATCATCATAATACCCAAGAAGGATGGGACTTAGTGAATGTGTATCGACTACAAAGCTTTGAACAAGATCACACCCGAGAATCAATGCCCTCTGCCTAGGATCAAGGATTTGTTATACTAGTTGCAGTATGCCAATTACTTCACCAAGTTGGATCTCAAATCAGGATACCACCATGTACGCATTAAAGAAGAAGACACCTAGAAGACCACCTTCAAGATAAGGCAAGGTCTGTATGAATCGTTGGTCATTCCTTTTGGCTTATGTAATGCACCAGCTACATTTATGTGATTGATGAACGATGTATTATGTCCCTATTTAGATTCATTTTTAATAGTGTATTTGGATGACATATTGGTTTATAGCTTTACTTGGGAGAAGCACATCTCACATCTCATGTAGGTGTTAGAGACTCTAAAAAAGCATCAATTGCTAGCAAACCTCAAGAAATGTGAGTTGCTCAGCACTCATTGGTGTATCTAGGGTACGTGGTTAATGGAGGGGAACTCAAGATAAATCTCGCGAAGATGGGGGCCATGATCAAGTGGCCAGTTCCTACTAATGTCACTAAAGTTAGGAGCTTTGTTGGGGTGGTGCAGTACCTTTGGAACTTCGTATAATCCTTTTCGACAGTAGTTGCACTACTCCATCCCATAACAGTTAGTGATAAGAGATTATAGTGGGGAAAGAATTAACAGAAATATTTCGATGGCTGAAACAAAAGATTGGTCAAGCATCGGCCCTTGCATTGCCTAACTTGTAGAATCCCTTCGAATTGGAGACAGATGTGAGTGGATATGTTATGGGAGCAATCTTGATGTAGGGAGGTAAGTTGGTATGCTATCATTCCAATATGTTTCATGGGGGGAGTCTTGAAATACCCTGTGTATGATGAGGAACTCTGTGCACTGGTTCATGTTTAAATCCTCTTACTCTAACACCTAGATATCTTGTTATTTAGTGATTTCGTTGCTACAAATCAGATTAGCAACTCACAAAACAAAAATACATTGTTGGAATATTCAACTCAAATAAAGATAGCAGAAGCAAAACTGAAAACCAAATCATGCACACATAAACACCAATATTTTTGGGTAGATACCCCTGGAAAACCCCTAGAGGGAAAACCAGTGTTGAGAATGATTTTATTATGCTAAAATCAGGGCTCCCATAATAGGGATAATGGCCCACTCAAATAAATACAACTGTAGAAAAACCTGGCAAAGTTTTATCTGTTGTATGACCCAGATTTGCATGCTTTTCGAGGTGTGCACGTCTTTCCTTCTGCACACCCGCGTATACGCGCATGTCTCCACTATGACCCGCGTACACGCACAAAAAGATTGTATGGAAAACTTTGTCCGGCTCGACACTTTCCTATGGGTTTTCTCTATTGAAACCCACTTGTGACTACCTTTGTTCTCTCTTCTCCTTGACCTGATCTCTAGATGGAAGTCCTTCTCCACCTATCCAAGATCTCCTTGAATCACGATCCTTCGTGATCCAACCCTCTTTATGTCGATGCTCTCAACACATGTTCATGTCAAGTGTCTTCTCCTTTACCCTAGCCTTGCTTTTATAATCTTGAGTTATAATCTAGCCCTAATCTCCAAAGTGATCGATGGTTGAGATTTCTTCTCACCTCACCTGAGATCAATGGCTAAGATTAAAATGTTATTTTTTAGCATTTCCTTAAACAACTCAATTGATTCAATTAATTAATTAGTAAAGGTACTTTACTTTAATAATAATACCTTTAATTAAAGTAAAGTCAATGATAGAAGGCTTTGGATGATTTCCACACGTCTAAACACATAGACCTGTGCAGAAATACATGTTCAATGCTACCATGTATCAACACTCCCTCTTAGGAAGGTATTCTACACGACTCCAAGCTTGTCTCTAAAGAGCAAAAACTTCCCTTTCTCCAAGGCTTTGGTCAAAATATCTGCAACATGTTCATCTATAGAAATATATTGAAGCTTCATTGCTCCCTTCTCGATCCTATCTCGAATGAAGTGGTATATGATCTCAATATGCTTGGACTTGCCATGGAATATTGAATTCTCCAAGAATTTGATATAACTCTGATTATCGCAATATATCACCATAGGCTCCAACTCCCGATCAAATAAACATGTAAGCAATTTGCAAATCCAAATGGCTTCACAACTAGCCATACTCGCTACCATATACTTTGCCTCTGTTGAAATGATTGCTACATAAGTCTACTTCCTGCTAAACCAATTAATCATTGTTGATCCGAAGCTGAAGAAGCACCCTGAGGTGCTCTTTTTATCTATTGCACTCCCTACCCAATTTGAGTTTGTATATCCCTACAACTCTACTTCGTCTCCTCCAAGATACCTCAATCCATACTCTATTATACCTCTCAAGTACCTTAGCACATGTTTCGTTGTGATCCAATGCACTTGCCTCGACTCCACCATGAATTGACTTGAGGTGTTCACAACAAAACAAATATCTAGCCTAGTATTGACCAAATAAATCAAGGACCCTATCAGCTGTATGTATATCCTAGGATCCACCAACTCTAAATCTGAAGTGATGACCTTCTTCGGATTTGTAACCATAGGTGTAGCCATCAGTCTATTGTTCTTCATCCTGAATCTCCTCAAGATCTCAATTGTGTACTTCCCTTACCCAAGGAAGATCTCTCTCGATACCTGCCATACCTCTAACCCCAAGAAATAATGCATCAAGCCAATGGCATTCATCTCGAACTCAATGGCCAAATTTGCTTTGCACCCTGCAATAAGCTCCTCTACACATGTGAGAAAAAAATCTTCAAAGTACAGAACCAAGATGAGTAGATCTACCCCAACAAGTGTGAAGTACAAGTTAGGATCTGCCTCACTCTTGGTAAAGCCCATACTCTACAAGTATCCATCAAACATATAATACCATGCCATGGGTGCCTGTTTGAGTTCGTACAAGGCTTTCTTAAGCCTACACACATGAGACTCCCTCTCATGTACCTCAAATCCCTGAGGTTGCTCTATGTGTACTTCCTCCTCGATAATCCCACCGAGGAAATTGTTTTCACATCCATCTGATATATCCTCCACCTCGTAACTGAAGCAATAGAAATAACAACACGAATAGAAGCATATCTGGCGACTGGAGCAAATGTCTCCTCCTAGTCCACTCCTTCTTTCTGGGAGAACCCTCTCGTCACAGACCTCACCTTGAATTTCTTGATGCTACCATCTGCAACATGCTTGATCTTGTAGAGCCACCTGGAACTCACAACTGACTTCCCCTCCAGCCTCGACACTGTGTCCCAAACATCATTCTTCATAATAGAGGTGTACTCCTCTACCATGGCATATCGTCATACATGTTGATTTGCTACTTCCTAAAAGATGGAAGTCTCAACATC
Organism: Picea engelmannii; assembly: GCA_009831015.1. Lineage (NCBI taxonomy): Eukaryota > Viridiplantae > Streptophyta > Pinopsida > Pinales > Pinaceae > Picea > Picea engelmannii. Next base: position 432,778 of record ML790280.1, on the reverse strand, counting down.
AATGATGCTACTCATAAGTGCCATATAGGTAGGAAACTTATTCAGAGGCCTGCGCTCTTTGACCGCACTCCTAGGAGCCTCACCAACATCCTTCAATGTTTGTAATAGCCACATGGGTATCCTGATAGGACTGGAAGGGAATGACTCCTCCTTTCCACCTAAAGTCTGAATTGTTGATTCTTGCTCATCCTTCAGAGCATGATGTTCCTTGTTCTTTGTCACTGTTGATGACTCATGAGATCTCCTAGATGTTGAGTTATCCTCCAACTTAACATCTCTCATGGGGGCTTCACCTTGTTGACCAACATCTTATCATGTTCATTCATAAAGGGGGGTTTTAAATTATGAAAAATAAAGTCAATATATTGTAGGTATTGGGCGGGGAATGTGGGGTATCGAGAGGTTTATAGGTATTGGGGGCTATAAAAAGGGGTTTCTTTTATTGGAAATATGTATTGGGAAAGGGGTTCAACACAATTATTTTTGGAGGTATTTATCAATATCTAGTGAAATTAGGGGTATTCTTTAACATCCCACGAACGGAGGTACAATGTCACAAGTTCACTAAGCGAAGACCTAGTGACATCTCTGCTCACAATTGTCTCCCTCTATGCTAGAATGAAGATCTTGTAATCCTTTGAGGTCTCATTGTACCCCACAAATATACCCTTATGTCTTGAAGTCTCCAACTTTGTCGTCTTCTCCACAGGCACATGGATGTAGATTGGACAATCAAAGATCCTCAAATATCTTATCTTTGGCTTTATTCCTAAGAATACCTCGTTTGAAGTCTTGTCCCCCAATATCCTGTGAGGACTCATGTTTTGCACATATACCATTGTGCTACACACCTCTACCCATAGAAACATAGGCAACTCCTAGTCATGTATCATAGCCCTGACATAAATGATAATGGACCGATTCTTTCTCTTCATAGCCCCATTATGTTAAGGGATGTATGATATTGTCAGCTCCCTCTTGATTCATGCCTCCTTGCAGAGATCCTTGAATTCATTGGAGGTGTACTCTCCCCCATTACCCGATCTCAAGACTTTGGTCTTCTTACCTGTCTAGTTCTCCACTTAAGATTTAAACTCCTAACATCAATCGAAGACCTCATCCTTAGTCTTCATAAAGAAGATCCGGGTTTTCTTGGAAAAATCATCAATAAACGTCACATAGTATGATGATCCATATACTAATGCTACTAACATGGGCCCACTCCAATATGAATTGATAAGATCTAAGATCACATATCCTCCATAGCTGAGAATGAGAGAAAATTCTTCTTCAAACTTGGTACGTAAAGCACATCATGGGCATCTAATGAACCTTCTGACTCGAGTTGGAATGTAATTGTTCCCTCTCCCTTCACTGCATACTTGGCATCATCACTAAGTTGCACATGAACATCTAAGTCCCTCTCTGTCAGATTGCTAAATAGCTCATGTGCTTCTATCATATGACGAGATGCACCATTTTCCAAGAACCACACACTCCTCATAGTTGTGTTGGTAGAAAGGCAATAAACCAATGAGTAATCCTTCTCAAACTTCGTTGCAAACTCATCAAGCTATGTCTCTGTTGATGTTGTTGTTTGCGTCTTTCCCTTACCCTTGTTCTTCTCTAGACACTAAGATGCATAATGTTCATTCTTATGACACAAGAAGCACTTGATTTTACTCAAGTCTTCTTCTTCCTTGGTTGTGATGATCCTCCATCATTATTACCTTCCTTGCTAGAACTCTTCACTTTTCCCTTCCTGGATGCAATCATCCCAAAGCTGTTGCTAATCTAGGAGATTTTCCCGAGCAAAGACTCCCTTGACAATTGGTTTCCAAGATTTGGGAAGACCATTCAATGCCACATTCACGAGCTCTGTATCCTCTATTTTCTCCCTTATGGCTGCAAGTTGATCACGCACCTGTGTGATCCTCATGAGATAGCTAGTAACATTATTAGATTTAGACATATGCATCGATCTAAGTTTAATCATTAAGACCATATTCCTATTCATGTTAGTGCTCTAGAATAAACCTACCAAAGCATCAAACATCTCTTTGGTTGTCTTCTTCTCGTATAAGTGAGGAATTAGATGATCCTTCATTGAATCCAAGAATACCCTTTGTGCTTTGATCTCCTTCTTCTTATGAGCTTCCAAAGATGCCATATATGTATGCGGAACAACTACTTTGTCCACTAACTCCCAAAGTTCATACTCCTTCGACACCAAAGTTACTCTTGCATTCCAATATAGAAAGTTGGATGCTCCATCCAATGTGTCTTCAACTCTCAATGGTGTTGTTGCCATCCCTAAGACCTAATAAACCCTTTAAATAACATGTTTTTGAAGAGTTCCCTTGTACTAATATGTGCGGACTTGTACATGTCTGTCACCATTGGAACCCGCATATATACGCGCATGTGCTAACTTCAACCTGCGTATACGCGCTTGTCTCCAAAGAGACCCGCGTATGTACACGCCTTTCCCTTTTGTAACATGCGTACAACCCCATAAACCTACAAAACCCTAGTTCTACCCCAGTATGCCTATTTCCCTGAAATTTGTCCTTTGATTTATGCATGTTGGTTATGAGTCTGCTAAGATCTCCTATAGATCTGATAGATTTGTTATCAATTGTTATGAATATGAGATATGCGCTCTTCTACCACAATGAAAACCTCTTACTCCAGCACCCAAGTATCTTGTTATCTAGTTATTTCCTTACTGCAAATCATATTAGAAGCTCACAAAACAAAAATACACTGTTGGAATATTCAACTCAAATAAAGATAGCGAAAGCAAAACTGGAAACCAAATCATGCACACATAAACACCAATATTTTTTGGGTAGATACCCGTGGAAAAACCCTGGAGGGAAATTCAGTGCTGAGAATGATTTTATTATGCTAAAATTAGGGATCTCGTAACAGGGATAATGGCCCACTCAGATAAATACAACTGCAGACAAACCTGACAAAGTCTAATATGTTGTACAACCCATATCTACATGTTTTTCGAGGTGTTCATGCCTTTCCTTCTGCACACCTGCATATACACGCATGTCTCCACTGTGACCTGCATACACACATATAAAGATTGTACGACAAACTTTGTACGGCTTGACACTTTCATGTGGGTTCGCTTTGTTGAAACCCAATCGTGGCTACCTTTGTTCTCTTTTCTCCTTGACTTGGTCTCTAGATTGAAGTCCTTATCCATCTATCCAAGATCTCCTTAAATCACAGTTCTTCATGATCCAACCTTCTCTATGTCGACTCTCTCAACACACGTTCCTGTCTAGTGTCTTCTCCTTTACCCTAGCCTTGCTTTTATAATCTTAAGTTATAATCTAACCCTAATCTCCACAATGATTGGCGGTTGAGATTATTTCTCACCTCACTTGAGATCAATGACTAAGATTAAAATGTTAACTTTCAACATTTTCTTAAATAACTCAATTAATTGATTAATAAAATCACTTTGCTTTAATAATAATACCTTTAATTAAAGTAAAGTCAAGGATAGAAGGCTTTGGACGGCTTCCACCGTCTAGATACAAAGACCTGTACGAAAATACATGTTCGATGATACCATGCATCAACAATTCAAGTTGTTAAGGAAGCACTATCTAATGGTTAAGTAAACCATTATCCACACTGGTCACCAACCACTACAATATTTGCAGGCCCAGAGTAAGCTTCAACAAACCAAACATTACAAGTGGATGGGGTTTTTGCAATAGTTTCGTCTAGTCATCAAATATAAGAAGGGAAAAACTAATAAGTTGGCAAACATTCTTTCAAGGCCACCCACGTCCAAGATTACAAATTTGTGAACTCTCATGCACATGGAGCCTTTTACCCATGATGCATACACAAAAGATGAGGACTTCACATAAGTGTTTCAACAGCTACAAGGCCAAATTCATGTAGAAGAAGGTGACATAAAGGTTGACTATCATCTCCATAAGGGGTTTCTCTACAAGCTAGACAAACTATGTATCCCTAAAGGTGAAAGATTGTAGCTTCTCAGAGAGGCTCACACCTCCAAGGTTGCATGACATTTAGGTGTTAGGAAGATGGTTTCCAACTTACAAAGGTATTTCTATTGGCACAAAATGCAAGAAGATGTAGCTCAATATATTAGAGGATGCATACTTTGTTGTACTAGCTAGCCCAGTAATATAAAGCAAGGTTTATACCATTCCTTACCTATACCCACTCGGCTTTGGGAAAGCATTTCTATGGATTTTGTGGGTGGTTTGCCAACAACTAGGAAGGGACATGACTATCTATTTGTGGTAGTTGACAAGTTCAACAAGATGTGCATTTTTGTTCCTTGTAAAAGGCCCATAAAAGGACAAGAAGTGACAAACATGTTCTTTGAACATGTATGGGTGCACTTTGGGCTACCAAGGAAAATCATCTAGAATATGGATACTAGATTTCTCAATGCCTTTTGGACTACACTTTGAGAGAAGATGGACACCAAGTTGAAGAGATATATAACATTCCATCCACAAACAAATGGGAAAACAAAAGTAGTCTACAAGACTTTGGTTCAACTTTCGAGGGGATACAATTAGAAGCATCTAAAGATCTAGGATGAAAATTCAATCTATATTCAACACTCTTGTAATACAATAGTCCATACTCCTACTAGTAAGTCCCCTTCCAAAACTTGCTTTGGGTATTTTCCACCTTCGCCCTTGGATGTTCTCTATGGATAACAAGGAGGAGTGAGGGAAGACATCACATGAGAAGTGTTGAAAGCAGAGAAATTTGTTGAAAAAATTAGGCAAATCCATTTGCAAGTATAGGAGATTCTAGAGAAGTCACAAGAAAAGTACAAGGCCTGATATAGATCAACATAGAACTGAGAAAACATTCAAGGTGGGAGACATAATTTGTTTACAACTAAACAAATAAAGGCTACAGGGTCCTGGTAAGAAGATGAAGGCTCTGCAGTATGGCTCTTTTGAGGTATTGGAGAAGATGGGCAATGACACTTATAGACTCAATCTACCCCCATACGTGTGCATTTACTCATTAGCGAATGTGGAAATTTGAAACTCTACGAGTCTTCCATGTTGGATCAAGAAAATGAGTAGCGGCTCCTACCTACCATAGAGGACTTAGCATCAAAAACTCAGGTAGAGTTGGCAGAAGATATAGTTTTGCAGAAGAAGTCTAGAACTACTAGACTGGGCAGCATGACCTTTGCCAGATCAAGTTGAAAGGAAAACTTCCAGGCAAGGAAAAATGGTACTCCAAGCAGAAGGTAAAGGAAAATTTTCCTCACCTTGATTAGTAAAAGATTTTGGGGACCAAATTCTCCCTAAGTGGGGAGGTATGACCCAGAATGGATCATTATATATTTTTCATCTATCTTAGTACTTTTTGGGTGGAAAAATTGAAGGATTTGGCTTGCAAGGCCCATTTTAGTGGTGGGTCCAAGTTTGGAGATTTGGGGTCGAGAACCTTCCAAAGTTATTTCGAGGCATCAAATGACACTTTTTGGGGTCAAAACTTCGCAAGCATATTTCTTAAACACTCAATGTTGTTCTACACAACGAGACCTTTCCAATGGTACAAAAATCACCTCAATCGAAGCTCGTATGCGAAAGTTATGCATCCCACACATCAAGCTACCTTGTTGACCAACGTGGTACTAAGTGGATGCAATGTCGGCCCCCATTACCCACACACGTGGGTCTAGCCACAAGTGAACTTTTAAGAAGATTCTAGAAGGTCGAAAACCTTATCAGTAATTAGGGTTGAGGATACAAAAACCCTAACCCTAGACAACTATCAGGCTATGTTAAATAATGGGTCGCTATGAGGAGAGGGGGTTCCATTATTTAGCATTGTACTTGTTCCATAGTCAAGAAGAATATCTAGGAGTAGGATTTGAGAGCACAATAGAGGAGGAACAAGATTATGTAGCAACAATTTAGGCCACAATGTCAAAGACAACTCCATAGTGAGTGTCTTTTGTATTTGCATTCATAACTGAAGAAAAGAGAGCACGGCATAGGCCTCACCTTCTAGCTGGGTTTTCTCCCATTTCAGGTTTCCTAGGATACATCTTATGTTCATTTGTGCGGATGGTGTGTTCATTTGCTTGATCTTTCATTTTCATATTTCAATTATTTTCATAAATTTGAGCAATAAACTAGTGATGATAAATATGAGATCCAAGGAAGTAAACCAGCATAATAAAATATTTGTAGAATAATATAAGATTGTTGTGACAAGCTCCTCCAATGGAATATCCATGGCAATTTACATATCGAATAAAGGCCATCTTTTTTTTTCTTTTTTTTCTTTGAAGATTCAATTATTGTATGTAGAAATTACAAAGACCATGTAATGCTCAACAAGCAATTGAATCCTCTCCACAAGTTGTAGGGGTCGTTTCTAGGTGTTCAGGGGTCATATGCCCGACAATGGTCTCTTGTTCCATGGGGCCATTCTTTGATCCATAATATTTTCGGCACGAAATGAGAGTGGAGATATAATAGAGATATTTAGGATATCCAATAATATAACAAAAATGTATCAGAGATGCAACCATAAACACAGAGATACAATAATACACAATTTTCTATTAATGAGCAAAAATGTACAAAGACTATAAAAATACAGAGTGAAAGACTCGCTAGAATGGTGGCAACTTATCTCTGAGAAGAGATGTGTCTGCTACTTGCATTCGCAAGAAGATGATTTTACAATGAGGCTCCAAAGGCCTTTTTTTATCATAAAGAAATAAAAAACCCTAACCCCGGAAGATGAAAAGCCAATAGTTTTGTGGACAACATTTTGGGTAGTTTGGTGTATCAACTTCCCGAGGGCGTAACTTTGGCATACGATCTTCGTTTGGGGCACACGATAGCTTATTGGAAAAGTAGCGTCGATGAAATTCATTTTGGGGGCTCAATTAGAGCCTTTCGATTTCATTGAGAAGCTCTATCTCGAAAAACCTTCATTTAGGCCCTCAAAATGGCTGTGGAAGTTAAAAACTGCTAAAAATAGTAAATCACCAAAATTGTCAGAAAATTGTTTTCAGCCAGTTGGAAAAGGTGGGTGGCCACCGATATCCACTTGGATCAATCCTCCCTCCTTAGGAAGCAATGGTCTCCATTGTGTTGACTGCCCGAGGGGAGAGGGAAAAGTGTTGTTGAATCTGCATCTTGATGAGTTGCTTGCCTTGTTGGAGAAGTTGTGATGCTTAGCTTGTTGAAGGTTGTCACGAACCTATGGCTGGAAGGGTTGGACCTTTTTAACCAGTTTGGCTACATGAGATGCATGTGTGCAGAATGAATCTTTACACTTTGTTGCAATCTTGTCGACCTGCTTCTGTTGGATAGAAGGTGCCTAGATTGAGGTTGCAATGGTGTTCTTCTGTTCATGCTTTGAACAGACTTTGAAGCAGCTAAATTTTGTAGTATGAGATTCTACCTTGCGACACTTTTTAGGTGGGACAATAGTTGGAATTACCTCGGGTATCCTGTAGAGATGAGCCCCCAGAGTAACAATGACACTACGGGGTCGAGACTCATAAATAACATGGCTCTTCCACATATATGGTTGGCCCAAGAGAACATCACAGACATCCAGGGGGGAAACATCACATAATACCTCGTCCTTGAAGGGATGGATGTCGTATGACAATTGACACTGTTGGCTAACACAAAGATCTCATCCCTGGTGAAGCCACCCAATGTTGTATCGTTGCGGGTTTGGTGTTGTCAACAATCCCAATTGTTCGATGACCTCTGCTAAGATGAGGTTCTTCTGGCTTCTGCTATCAACAATAAAATGTAGCAGGGTCCCCTTCACCCACATCTGTGAATGAAAAAGGTGCTCCCCCTCTTCAAAATCTATTGGTTCTTCTGGTTGAATTGTTGCGGTCACGACAATAGGAGTGGGGTCTGCGTCGATGATCTGTCTTCTATCAGTATTTTCATAATCAAATTCTGAATTAGGGTTCAACTCCTTGTCTTTTATCTCGGCCACCAATGACAATTTTGAGCGACATTCATCGGTGTTGTGCCAGGGGATTTTATGGAAATCACACCATTTTCCAGTGTCCTTCTTCGTCTTTCCGTGACCCTTCTTTTCCTGTGGCTTGGACTAGTTTTCGGGATGTTGTTTGTTAGGGTCGTCTTTATCATAATTTGGTTGTTGCATATTTGTATACCCAAACTCTCGTTTGTTCTGGTGCTTAAACTTCTGCTCGATTTTAACAACATATCAATAAGCAGAACCGAGTGATGAGGTGTCCAAAAAATCCATTTCAGTTTGGATGTATCTGTGTAGAGCCCCACGGTATTTCAGAACCAAATGTCCTTCAGAGTCTTTGATACCCAACTTGGTTCACAAGGTATGGAAGGTATTGGTGAACTCCATAACTGTTTGGCCCCTTTCTTTCCGCAGTGTGGTCCATCTCATGTACTGGTCCTCATAGTTTCCAACAGGGTAATATTATTCCTTTACTGCATCCACAAAAAAATCCCAAGTGGGCTCAACCCATATATTCCAGAATCCTCTGTGAAAGTTTTCTCCCAATAAGTTTCCCACCAATGTTTGACATGGGGGACAACCTTAAGGAGTGCAAAGGTGATATTTGCCCTGTTGGAGAAATTATGAACAAAGAAATAACCTTCTAGCAGATTTAACCATTTTTCTAGGGCATTCGCATCTATTTGTCCTCTTGTACCTTGAAAGGCGAGATGCCTCCAAAGTGGTTTCTTGATGAAGACGTGCCTGTTGTTATCGACAAGCGTTGAAGGATGTGGGAAAAATTCTCTATCATTTCATCCCTCTGTTGCATGAGAGCTTGCTCAAGCAACAGATTAATATAATCGTTTGCTCTGTCGTTTTTATTTTCTTCCGCCATGGAGGGTTTCTTGGGCATGCGAGAACAATTGTCCTCAAGAGAGACAAGCTCGACACCCAACTTGTTATACTTAGACCTCGCCGGGGACATGCATTGAAAAACGATCAAGAGCAACCTGCTCTGATACCACTGATCCAGATTATTTTCGGCACGAAATGAGAGCGGAGATATAATAGAGATATCTCAGATATCAAATAATATAATAGAAATGTATCGTAGATGCAACCATAAACACAGAGATACAGTAATACACAGTTTTCTATTAATGAGCGAAAATGTACAAAGATTGTAAAAATACAGAGTGAAAGACTCGCTAGAATGGTGGCAACTTATCTTTGAGAAGAGATGTGTCCGCTACTCGCATTCTCGAGAAGATGATTTTACAATGAGGCTCCAAAGGCCTTTTTTATCATAAATAAAATCCAAAACCCTAACCCCGCAAGATGAAAAGCCAATAGTTTTGTGGACCCCGTTTTGGGTAGTTTGGTGTATCAACTTCCCAGGGGCGTAACTTTGGCATACGATCTCTGTTTGGGGTGCACGATAGCTCATTGGAAAGGTATCGTCGAGGAGATTCATTTTGTGGGTTGAATCAAATACTTCAACTATCATTGAGAAGATCGAGCCCGGAAAACCTTCAGTTAGGTCCTAAAAATGGCTCTGAAAGTTAAAAACTGCTAACAATAGTAAATTACCAAAATTGTCTGAAAATTGCTTTAAGCCAGTTGGAAAAGGTGGGTGGCCACCGATATCCACCTGGATCACTCTTCCTTAGCCTACATGTGAATATTTGGAGATTTGTTGATTTGTCTTAAGTGGAAGGGTGGCAATTTGTACCTCCAACCCAAGAGTCGAATTGTCAAATCATTTCTTTAATTTATGCTTCTTGCATTAGACTCCATCATTCACTAGAGAATTCTATATTTTGGATGATAAGTATGGCTTGGTTGAAGGTTATAAGCATGGACTTCCTCTCTTAATAATGTTCAAATAGTGGTATGCATGCATTGAGTAATGGCTAACTCATTCATACATTAGCAAATGGAGTTTAATGATAATAGAGTTTGAATTAAAATGGAGAACGAGTACAAGAAAGCATGGTGTGAGACATGTCAATCCTTGGTTGATTTAATAGAGCTAGTAATGGCAGGGAATCCTTCACCGCAGTACCATACGAGGACAAGTGGCCATAGATAGATCAATATTGCATCATGTAGCTTAGTTTAAGAAAAATACATACAAGAATTATGGAATTGTAGAAATTTTTCAAAGATCGATGTTGGTGAAATGGACTATCTATAGGCCTACTATTTATGAATCATATAGTATCAAAGCCCAATTTCGAAGGTACTTGGTAAGAACTATATGGTGAACACCCGTAGTGACCACAAGAGAAGTGGATAGAATTGTTTCCAAGCTTTTACATAATTAAAGGACCAATAATGACAAGGGGTCATCATGGAGAAGATGAAGAAGGTCCCGAGGTCAGGATGGATTGGTTAGAGTAGAGCATTACCACACTTACAATAATCAACTGGTAACACAACTGTTAGTAGTGAAGGGAATGGAGGCACCCTCAACATAGACTAAACATGGAAAACACAAGGCCAACCTGGAAGATTTCAAGAACAAGGAGAAACCATAGTTAGAGGTCAAGACTGAGACAAGGATGGGAGAATGCAACTATAGCAAAATAAAAGTGCCTTTGAGTGGAGAGGAAAGATTGGACATCAAGCCTTATGGCGGAGAATTTTGTTGGGTGTTAATTTTGACTTCTTTTCCATCCCCATTTTCACCTTAAAACCTCCATTTTTGTCTACTTTCACTCAATTGATGGCATAACAAGTATGTATAAGGTAATAAGTAGTTATTTTGAGAGTAATTATTGTTTTTCTCTTGTAAATAATGTTTAGGGCTATTTCTTTGGAAAATTACCTATAATTAAATAATTATAGGAAATGACTATGTTTCCTTAGACATTATAGGAATTATAGGTTGATATAGTTCCGCTCATTCTAAGTAAATATTTTCACTTGGAGGCAATTCACCAATTTCTAGAGATGGTGAAATACCTATTTTACCCTTTCCATGATGCTCAGCACCCGACGGTCAATGATAGTCAAAATTCGGTAGACAACTATTACAGGAAATCCACACTCTATTATTACAGGAAATCCGTGGTCCATTATCAAAGGAAATCCGCAGTTCACTCACAGAATTGAGGATTCTATGATGAAAACAAGGAGCAAGGACCAACTTGTTAGAATATCAAGGAACCAATCTAGAATATAAAGGAACAACCATGTACAACACTATAGTGGAGATTTGAGCCATATTTCTTGTAATCCGTTTTGAAAAAAAACATAGTGTATTGAGCAATGATATTCAGAGGCAATTTCTGGAGCGACGAAGACGAATCATCAAATTTTGTGACATGGATTTTGTGCAGAGTAGGGCCATTTAGGTCACACGTGTGACACATTTCCAAAAAAATGCATGACGTGGGTTGTACGAGCGATTCTTCAGAACAAAATTTCCCAGATTTTCCTGTAGTGACCAATTTTCAACTTTCTTAATTTGTAAAACCCAACTTTGATCTAATTGGTTAGTTCCAAGGATTGGGGAATTAATTATTGAATATTTTGTATAAATCATCCTCAAAGAATAGTAAGGGGAATCGATCAAGTTATGGAGAATATTGTCATAAACCTAGATACATTATGTAATTGCCGATATTTTCATTGAAGTTAATATATTGAAGTTCTGAACATTTCATGCGTTAAAGTTTGTTTCAAGTTCTAAGTTTAATTAACAACATATCCCAAGAGGCCCCCCTGGTATGTGTTGTCTCTATTTTTGAATCGTGTGTTGGAAATACTTCCTCTTATTTATCTGAATTTCTTTAATTTTATATATTTGTTGTTCTTTGATTTTAAAGATTAATTTTCTTTGTACTGTTTTGTAGAAAATAGTCGTTGCAATTTCCTATAGATGCATAATTTTGAATTAGAGACAATGTCACTTTGTGTATGGTGACTAATTATTTAGGATGATGATGTTAGACAATCAAATTATTGAGTGATCTTCATCTACTGTGCTATACCAATAATTATCACAAAATATACTCCAAGATGAACCGAGTTTGTAAGTGGTCTTCTCATCATATTTCATTTTAGGATTGTAAAGCTCAAGTTTACTTTTAGTTAACCTTCCACTCATACACAAAAATATTTCTTCGTGATTACAAAATTTAATTGACCAAACAAAGTGTGACTTCTTGCAATCTGAGTTTCTACCAATAGACGGTTAAACTTAAGTAATTGTGATCACAGGAATAATTTTTTTATTGTGAGTTTTGCAATTTATTGCTTGATTTTTAATGGGACTTCATAGGGAATTTCAAGACTACTTATGCACATATTATGTTTGTGTCGCATAAGTTCACTTACCTGGATTGATAATTTAATGTCGAGGAATGCAACATTTTGGTGTCATTGTCGGGGAGGCACTAAAGGAATTACTCTTGAAATTGCAAGATCTTTGTTGTTTGCTTGATTTTCATTTTCTGCTATCAAATTCTTGTTTGCATTTTGTTTGTTTTGCCAACATTATGACTTGGAGCAGGAGAAATAGTAAGACGAGAGGTAAGAACCTGCACATCCACTTTAGTGGGTATCTTCAAGCCCTTGTAATGTTGGCATTGTAAGTGTGTTTCCTTTTATGTGAGTTTTTTTTTTCATGGAAAGAAAAGTTAACTCATGTCAACAGACAACTTGGTGACAACAGGGTCTTATTAGCGTGAGGGCATTCGAGTACATGATCAAATTTTGTTTTAAATTTGTTTGGTGTGGTGTGTTTATTGTTGATTTCTTTTAGATAGAGAAGTCTTTGTTTTTGTAAAAAAAAAAAACCATACATTAATCCATTCATGAGCAGGACCTCTAGAACAACCAAGGGAACTTAAGAAAGGTCGAGAATTTGTTGAGCAAGGGAGGATGTGTTGCTACAAGGACTTTCTCAAATCCCTGTCCAAAGTTTAGAGTCATCAGTAAGGGTGAATCTGCACGTCATGAAGCTTTCCAAGAACAAATGATCCATGAACAAACTACACAAGAAGAGGACTTATAAGTTTCTTCTAGTCCTTATCAACAAGAAGACAAAATCAATGAGTCATGGATAACTTCAGATGAAGAGAAAATACTAGAGCTAGAAATTGAAGAGTTTCTTGGATGCTTATCACCAGATCCCTTGTGTACTCAAACATATGATGACCAATTTTCCGAAGAACTTCATGACATGACAACTGTAAGAAATCAAGGAAACAAGGATCATATTGAAGTTTGGTTTCAATTAGTCACCAGTCCGCATCATCACTCCATACTTCAACAATTCTTGGCAATCAATCCATGTGATCATATCACGATGTTCATTAAGGTATATTTTTCAGATCCGTATATGGGTACAATAAAGATCTTGTTGCATGAATGGATGCATTAGAAGTATTCCTACACTTGAAAGAGGTTTTTCTTTTTTAAGTAAAGTAGGACAATGAAAAAATAAATGAAGATATAAAAATAAGTAAAGAGAAAAATAATGTTTATAGTGTGAAAACCAGTTTCCTGACGCATCTGAATGAGAACTCTGCTTGAAAACCAGGTAACTGGCTAGCAGAGTTCTATTCTTTAGCATTGTATAACATTCTTGTAATTTTTCTTTCCAAAAATACCATGAGTAGTTAGTACATATAACAACATTTTTAGCAGTAGCAGATTTGTTTCTTTCTCTCCTGTAGGCAACATCATACACTTCAGATCACTATAGCATGAGAATATTGTTATCCCGGGGAATAAAGAGAACTCCACTCATTTGAAGAAAGGCATAAGAAATTTCCTATAATAATTGAAGAATTATGGTAATTGAAGAATTCCTGTAAATGCAAGCAGTGTACAAAATGATCAACAATTGTACAACAAACATGTAGAATGTACAATAGTCAACTTGACTCCAGTAACGTCATTTCCATAATCTTATCTCCGAGCAACAAGGTAATAGTTCTCTAACATCTATTTACTTGATTAAAATTATGATTGATTTTCAAAATACAACTTACATGCATTTCAAAGTTTATCTTAAGACTCTGATTTTATCATCCATTATTTCCTGAAGTCCTATCATACCATCCATTGCAGTTTACATAATAATTTATGTTATAAACGATGAAAACATGAAATCTTTATGGTTATATGTTGTACATATAACCCGTTTTCATAATTCCAAAATGATTTCTCACTATCTCATTTTCTCCGCAAAAAATCATGACAATATTTTCCATCCATTAGATTCAATATGTCCACACATCGTCGAATACAACCAACTCATATGTCATCATTGATAAGAAATTTCATATGAAATGAAATGATCGTTATGAATGACAATTTTTTTGATGAAATCCTATTTATCGATAATTTTTCACACATTTGGGTTAACCCACTAAAACAATCATACGAGCTATTCTACCCTCTGTCAACTACCCTATCATTTTGAAATCTCGATTAATCCCCGTATGCAACACTCTTATCCTTGTTTGCAACATTCTTATCCTCGTCTGTGAAAATAAAGCAAAATTTAGCACCCAATAGACCCATTAAGCAAAATGTAAGAAAATATCATCCAACAAAATAAAAGACTCTCTGATAAATTGAAGAAATATAGGATCAGAAGCAGGGGGATCTTCCATGGCCAATAATTCAGAGTAAGAAGACAAATGAAGAATTAAAGAAACCCAATTTTGAAATTTTGTATCGACAATTGCATGAGGACATGCTTTGCCTTCAGTTTAGGGGAGATGTTGGGTGTTAATTTTGACTTCTTTTCCAACCCATTTCATCTTCGTTTTCACCTTAAAACCTCCATTTTAGTCTACTTTCACTCAATTGATGGAATAACAATTATGGACAAGGTAATAAGTTGTTATTTTGAGATTAATTCCTGTTTTTCTCTTGTAAATAATGTTTAGGGCTAGTTCTTTGGAAAATTACCTATAATTCAGTAATTACAGGAAATGACTATGTTTCCTCAGACATTACAGGAAATGACTATGTTTCCTCAGACATTACAGGAAATGACTATGTTTCCTCAGACATTACAGGAATTGTAGGTTCATATAGTTTTGCTCATTCTAAGTAAATAATTTCACTTTGAGGTAATTCATCGATCTCTGGAGATGGTAAAATACGGGTGAAATCATGAAGATGGGTGTCTATTTTGCTTGTTTTATGAGAAAAAAAGAACTATATTTTCACAAGTTCTTCAACTTCAAGTATACAAAAGTATTTTTTATTTATAATTTCATTTTACAGTAAAAACAAAACTTGTGAAGAATTTTGTTAGCTTTCTACTGACTATTTTTCAAATGATTTTTATTGAGATTTGATATGTCAATTTGGCAATTGTTTCACAGTATGTTTCTTAAAAATGAAAGGAATGATAATGAATTATGTTTCCCCCCAACAATGTGTCTATTATTAAACTTTTGTTTTTGACAAACTAAATATACTGCAACAATCTACAAAGACTCTATTTTCTTATGACTATAATTTTGAATATAACAGATGAATATTATAATTTCTATAATTTTTTTAAGTTGACCAAGCTTAAACAGTTGCAGATTTTAAACACATGTTTTCCCCCACCTTGTATCTATCTTAATTTGTACTTAAAATTAAAATCTTAAAATACCCTTTTGAAGAGAACAATTTAAGGATCGTGAATATATTTTTTTCTAAATTTTTCACATTGTATTTTTAGAGATATGGATATTTCATTTCACTGAATAATAATGTCACCTTAAAATATTATGCAATGATTTTTTTATAAAATTAAATAAAATTAGATAAAAATAATGAAAATGAAAACAAATTATATCCATAGAAAGTAGATTCAATTTTGCAAATGTTGGTATCAATTTCGAATCTAAATGCTAAGTATTTGCAGGAGTTCGCAACCTCCAAAGTTCAAGTAAGCTGGAGGGAATTAGCAGGTTCTTGCAAACAATCCCATTCGTAGGTTTTCGGCCGAAAGAATCTTTTGGTCAAAAAGTTTTTACAAACAATCCCATTCGCAGGTTTTCGGCCGAAAGAATCTTTTGGTCGAAAAGTTTTTTTTTTTTTTTTTCTTCTAGTAGAAAGATATTTTACTAACGGAATCCGTAAAAAATAAACAAATTCCTAGTTTTTCAGCCGAACATTTGTTTTTTGGCCTAAAGATGGGTGAGAGAATTCCGTCGGTCGGAAAAAATGAAGGGATACATCGTTTCATTTCAATTGGCGCCAAATCTTAGAAATATGATTTCGGCTGAGCCAATTTAACACAATTCACACTCTCGTTTCATGGTTTTGCATATGTGGAGCCCCTAAGTAAAACTTTGAATTGTTTTTTTTTTTTCGTTTTTGTTGTTGTTTTGAACAAGGTGGTTGATATTTTGAATGCAAAAACAAATTATATATTGAAGGCGTTGTTGAACATAAAATTCTTGATATTATCTTTTAATAATTTTTGTGAGAATGAAGTTTTTCTGAGGCTATTCTAAATTGTTTATTTTATTTTTTAACTTTTACAGATAACTACACTCATGGGAAACAAAAGTTTGCGCAAGATAAAATTTGATTGCACTCGAAACAAAACTCGCCATAACGAACAAAGGAAAGAACATTATTGGAGAAAGAAACAAGAACGTGAAAATATTGTTCAAGAAAAAAACTATGATGATGTAAATAGAGATTTTCAACAAGAAGAATTCCAACCAAGTATATGCATGTACACATATTGTCTATATTTTTTTTTTTGGTAAGTGCATGTAAGAAGCTGTATTACTGTAGAATAGATTATGATACAAAAAAGGGGGGCCTCCTGGCCTACCTAGTAAGAAACCAGAATAGGGGTTCCCAAGTTGCGCTTACTGAAATGTACGAGGGGTGGGACTGGTCTGCCACCAGGGGAAACGAGGCTAGTCCCCCCATAACTAGTTTGAAAAGGAAAAGCAACATAGACATAAAGAAAATAGACGCAGAGACTACCCACTAGGCCTCGGGGCTAGTGGTCGAACTAACCATTCAACTAACCATTCACTCGTTCAGGACAATGATGTGTTTCTTCCCGTCATCCGCCCGGTTCTTTTTATCCTCCTTCTGGGAGATTGTGCGAGTCTTCCAAATGTGGGCTGGTGCACCGTGTCCATCGATTGGTGTGATGGACATAGCGCAGATAGAGGTGAAATTGAACAACTAACCGCTCCATCTTGGATTTCTGATCCTTCTCGACCTCAACTAGCAGTTTGGTAATAGTTTCCGGGTTACTAAGGTGACTTATGATTTCATCCAACATTTTCTTGTGATCCATGTTGTCCTCCCGCCTGGCTTCTTCCATTTCCGAACTCACTTTGTCGATCATCATCTTAGTTAGCCATGCCATCTCCACTGTTTTATGGTAGAGGGTTTCTCTGGGCTGCGTGGCCCCCAGATCAGTTACCTAGTCTACTTCCAGTTCCAGTGCATCCCAATCTTTACCTTTGTGTTTTTCTTTGATTTCCTTTTCCCAGCGGGTGATGGTCGCTTTTCCTTTTGTTGCAACTGGAGTTTGGAAGGTGCCCTCCACATCTTTTGTCGCCTGCTCCATTCTTGACACCCGTCGTGGACTATTCAGAACATCATTTCTAAGGTGATTCCTCTTCCTGTGCGTGTGCTTCATTCTCACCATCTCGTTTGGTCTATCACAACTCCTTTGTTGGTTACTCAGCCTGTGCCTTACTTCCCAAGGATTCTTCCTTTCCCTGTAGTTGTGCTCCTTCTATTTGCGGCTACTCCTGATGTCTTTCCTCTTATTGATCTTCTCCTGCTGCAATCTTGTCCTTCCAATCATGGCTTGTCCATAGTGGTGATCCCTCCCGTCCTTTTTCCTAGTGGCGGCTTGTATGATCATAATGACTCGGCCTTTATCCCTGTGCGGATCCCTGTCCCTGCTCTCTTGAGATCCTTCTATGTTACTCTTTGTACATGTACTTTGGCCTGGAGGATCAATTATGAACCATGCCACTCCCTCATGCCTTACGTCACTTGTTGCATGCGGCTTGTCGTTTGTACTTTCCCACGTGCTTTCCCCGCAATTCTTTCTGTCACCAGGGTCTTGTTGTCGTACCACCACCGACTGTTTATGTTGATTCTACATGGCCATTGGTGATCGAGTGTTCAACAATCATATCCTTCTTGGTTCCTACTTGCCTGCCGCCAGGCCTTGCGCTGCCCTTCTCGATGTGACCTTCCTTGCTTAACCTGCCTTCAAGATATTTTATTGCTAGTTGGATGCAGTCTGTTATGAGTTGGTCATTCAGGAGACTGAGCTAGGTAGTGTCTAGTTTCGAGCCGTCCTTTTCGACCCCCTTGTTGGCTAGTCTATCCGCTAGGCCATTCACTGAGCTGCGGACCCAGTGAAACTCCACTATGTTCAAAGTTTTTAGATGCTCTTGGATTTTCTGTAGAGAGAGAGCTAGGCACCAATGTCTATGAACCTTGCCCACTCTAGTATCGTTCTGGAGTCTCTTCACCGTTTTGATGACCAAGGTGGAGTCGCCTTCCACGATAGTGTTTGTCATCCTTTCGCGCCTTAGGATTTCAAGGCCAATCTCCAGGTCTCCAAATTCCGTTGCGTTGTTGGTGGAGTTTCCCATACTCCTAGAATACAACTGGATGATGTTACCACCACTGTCTCTGATCACCCCTCCCATCCCTGCCACTCCTGGGTTTCCTTTTGTCGCCCCGTCAAAATTTAATATGAGGAATCCTAATGGAGGGGGGGTCTAGTTGTAGTCTCTTAGTTGGAGTTGCGGATCCCGCCCTACCGTTGTGCTGTTGCACCCATCTTTTAGGTGAAAAACCTCCAGGATGCGGGAGTCCTAATCTGTGAGTTGCGTTGTTTCCTTATTCCAGTTGCAGCTCTGCACCATTTCTTGTATTTGAGAGATAATTGCATCCTTGAGCTTCCCTTTTGGTAGGCTTTCATTCCTGAAGATGCATTGATTCCTCTCCTTCCATATTGCCGAGA
Organism: Picea engelmannii; assembly: GCA_009831015.1. NCBI lineage: Eukaryota > Viridiplantae > Streptophyta > Pinopsida > Pinales > Pinaceae > Picea > Picea engelmannii. The sequence goes on along the minus strand of ML790280.1, from coordinate 413,778 downwards.
TGATCATCCTCGACGTTAGGTTCCAGCAGAGGTTCACCTTTTTGTTTTCGTTGTAGCTCTCATTCCAATTGTTGATGGTTGCGCTGATGTTGCCCTGGATTCTATTGGACTGGCGATAGATGCCTACCACCCAATCCCATAGCTATGTTGTGTAACTACACTCATCGAGGAGGTGATTGGTTGTTTCCTCCTTAGCTTGACAGAGGTGGTAGCGAGAAGGGCCTATATAACCCCTTTTCCTGAGGTTTTTTCAGGTTAGAATTCGGTTGTGGAGAACTAACCATTTGAACATTTTGATTTTTTCCCATTGGGGGCTACTCCAGATATTTCCCCACTGTTGCACCAGATCCTCTTGATCCTAGTTTGTGATGTAAAACAATGCTTCTTTTAAGTTGAATTCCCCACCATGTTCCCTGCCCCACCTTAATTGGTCCTTGTCCTCTAAGATTACAATTTTCCTTTTCCCCAATTCCTCTTCCACCTCTTCCGCTAGAGTTGCAATATGGTCTCTATTTGGTGGATTGAGTTTGTCCCAGGTCCTCCATTTGTTGCTATCATTTCTTGGCTTCTAGTAGTGATGGATTGTTTTTTTGCCTTACACAGTCATTTCCTATTGGAGCTCCTCCCTGTCCAGATTTTCCATTCTAGGCTCCTGTTGCCACGCATCCTCCCAGAATCTAGCAGTTTGATCATTTCTGACTTCCCAAAAGTTGTGTTTATGAATCCATTTCTTGTTGCACCACGCGAGATTCCAGATGGTTGATCCCTCCCTTGTGCCCATGAGACGAATTCGGTCTTGATCATTGATGTTCGGGGCATACTTGGCCTTTCAGAGGTTTGTCCATGGTAATGATTTGTCCTTGATCCATCTCCACTAGAGTTTTTCCCAGTAGGCTTCGTTGGTTACCTTTGGGTTTTGTAACCCCAGGCCTCCTTTGCCTTTTGGTCAACAAACCTTCTCCTAGGCTACCAGGGCCCATTTCTTTTTATTTTCAGCACCTCGCTATAGGAAATCTCTTTGAATGGCTTTTGTCTTTTGTAGTATTCCTTTGGGAGCAGGGAACACTGACATCATATACGCCATAATTGCTTGTAGGATCGCTTTGGTGAGGATAAGCCTCCCTGCCAGGTTGAGAGCTCTGTAAGTCTAGTTTTTAACCCTCTCTTGCAGTTTGTTGATCAATCCTTCCCATGTTGCCATTTTTCAAGCTCTGCCTGTCAAGGGAATTCCCAAGTATTTCATTGGGAGCGTTTTGCGGTCAAACCCCAAAATATTGGCTAGGTTCTTTTGGATTGCAGGATTAGTGTTGAAGAACTAGATCATGGATTTTGAGTGGTTGATCTCCACCCCTGAGGCTTCCCTAAAGTCTGCCAATATTCTTTTATAGGTTTTTTCTTCCTTGACCATGGGTCTGCCATGGAATAGGGTGTCATCAACGAACTGTTGGTGTGTGGAGGTTGGACAGTCTTCGAAGGGTTTGATTCCTTTTAGTTCCCCTGCTGCAGTTGCACTTTTTATGCTTCTACTGAGCCCTTCCATCATCATAATGAACAAGAAGGGGGATAGCAGGTCTCCTTGTCTGATGCCTCTCAAAGGCCAGAAAGGTTTATTTGGGGCTCCATTAATTAGGAGCAAGTAGCTTGTCGTTGAGACTAGATTGACAATCCAGTTGATCTAGTGTTGTTCAAACCCAAAGGCTTCCAATGTTTTGGCCATATAGTGCTAGCTAATCTTGTCATAAGCCTTCACTAGGTCAAGTTGGATTATCACCCCCCCTCTCCTTTGGCTTTTTAGTGTGTGTATAAGTTCATGGGCATGGATGATGTTATCTAGTATTTGTCTTCCTTCTATGAAACCCGCCTGCTCCTGTGAAATCAGTGTGGGTAGGAGTGGTTTCAGTCTATTGGCTATGACTTTGGAGATTATCTTGTAAACAACATTGCATAAAGCTATCAGCCTGTAGCGATCTGGGGTCCTTGCTTCATTTTCTTTTGGGATTAGAGTGATCATTGTGGCATTTAAAGCTTTCAGGATGGAGGTCGAACATCTGGAGTCTTCCACCACCCCATAAACATCATATTTAACCTCTTCCCAGCAAGCTTTAAAAAATTCCACTAGGAATCCATCTGGGCCTAGGGCATTTCCTAGACCACTTGGTCGATTTCCTCCTTTGTTATGGGTTTGTTTAGATTCACATTTTGTTCCTCTGTGACCAGCCTGGGGATGTGCTGAGTTATCCTTTGTATGGCCTCAGTTCTGTCTTGGTTGGGTTCATGGGCTATCCTTTGGAAGTGATTGACCAGTGTATGTTCAATTTCCTTGTGGGATTCTCTTTCGATCCTCTCATGATCCCTAATTTTCAAGATTTTTTTATGGGTTCTTCTTGCAATGGTGGTTCTATGAAAAAACCTTGTATTCCACTCCCCTTCCTTTAGCCACCTGATTCTGGACTTCTGGTGCGAGAGAGTTTCTTCCTTCTGGCATCTTTCTTCCCATTCCTGTGTCATTTGGATCTCTTATCTTTTCTAATCCTCTATGTAGCCCTCATCTATGCAGAGTTCCTGGAGTATCCTCATTCTATCCTCGATCTTTTTCTTTTCTTGGTTTATGTTCCCAAAGATTTCCTTGCTCCAATCTTTGAGTTTGTGTTTGATGTACTTGAGTCTCTTATAAAGTTTGAACATCCTTGTCCCTTGATCTGGTAATTCCTCCCGCCACCATTGTTACACATTATTTTGGTCATTGTAACACCTTGTTTCCCCCAGTTTGTAAGAATAACTAGACTGGCCAGAACTGTGGCAAACTCATGAATGTGAATATGTGATGTGAATGGACCTTATGGAAAAGGTCAATAAATGTGAATAGCATTATGAATTTATATTGCAGGACTGTTGAGAGGGGATGTGCAGAAAAAGAGACCACGATGGCGGTGGAAGGCACCTGGAAAGGTGGCGTCAACTTCCACCGAGAATTAATACCGTATTTGGACTTCACTGGCCCGGAGAACCAAAAGAGGCTCGCTGGCCCCGAATTAAATGTCTCGCAGGCTAGTAGGCAGATGGCTCCTCAGGAATTTATGAGGGATGGGGAGGTGAACCGCTCATCCGTAGAACCATCATGACTGGCCAGCGCGAGGGAATTCGCGCCACATGCAACCTCGCAAGAGGATAAGGTGTGGGGTAGAAGCGATTGGGAGGCACACGCGAGTGGAGAACTCTGGCGATATGCAGAGTGATGTTGGTCACTATAATTGCTCAATTAATTCAAACAATCAAGTGATACATAAATTGTCAACCCAGGGAAGTCTGTTTATTTCAAAGATAACCACACACTATATATGCTCAATTCCAAAAGCAACTTAAAATTGTAGTAAAGGAAACTATATTATCACACTTGCCCTGAATGAACTGAAGTTCTGACTTAAATTACAGGAAAGCAACCTACCTATTGCAGATCTTAAAGATTAATCTAAGGAATCCTGGATTACATTAAAATAAGAATTGCAACAGGAAAGAACAACTATTTTGTAACCAGAGAACAAGACCCTTACTCTCAAGCAGAGACTTCAACACCTTATTTCTGATTAACACTCTTTCATGAAAACAATAATGCAGAGAAGGCTAACTCTATCTAGCAGAGAACAAGGCCATCTAATTCCTTCCTTTCTAAGCAGGAACCCTTAGCCCTATTTCTGATTAGCACACTTGTGAAAAATAACTGAGATCTACAGAGAACAAGATATTCCGATCCCTTCCTTTCTGAGCAGGAACCCTTAACCCAGTCTCTGGCTAGCACACTTGTAGAAATAATTGAAATCTACAGAGAACAAGATATTCTGATTCCTTCCTTTCTGAGTAGGAACCCTTAACCCAGTCTCTGGCTAGCACACTTGCAGAAATAATTGAAATCTACAGAGAACAAGATATTCTGATCCCTTCCTTTCTGAGTAGGAACCCTTAACCCAGTCTCTGGCTAGCACACTTGCAGAAATAATTGAAATCTACAGAGAACAAGATATTCTGATTCCTTCCTTTCTGAGCAGGAACCCTTAACCCAGTCTCTGGCTAGCACACTTGCAGAAATAATTGAAATCTACAGAGAACAAGATATTATGTTAAGGTCCTAACCCGCACATAGGTAGATTAATGTATTCGGATGTAATAAAGGTCAATATTAATAAGACCTTTCAATAGAATAGAATAAGGCGGATGTAAGAAGACCTAATAGAAGCTTCCGCTTCTAGAAGGATCT
>ML790280.1:315447-395243 GCA_009831015.1 Picea engelmannii | reverse complement strand
GAGAGAGAGAGAGAGAGAGAGAGAGAGAGAAAGAGCTAGCTTGCGCTAGGCCTCCATAGGTAATTCGGGGGTTCTGATTCGACAGAAGACCGAAAAAATTTGATTGAGGTAGTGGGTATGTGACAGTCACTCTGATGATGAGCCTACATGCATGTGTTAAGGCTCTCAAAACAATCTTTTACATGGGAAAAATGACTGAGTTCTTCCCCTACAAGGCATATTTTTAGAATGACGCTGCAGGCAAATAGTAGTACATAGTGCAAAAATCTTTGATTTCCGCAGGCTGCTCTATGCCTGGCTCGCGAGATTTCTGCATGCTGCTATATAGGCAGGGTGCGACGACGTTTGAAGCTAAGGAAAGGAAGAAGTTTCACAAAGTTTCTAGAAGGGGAATCTTCTAGAATGCAAGGTGGAGTCCGTATGGTTGTGATCCTACCGGCTTCTCTGATTTGTTGGGATCATCCTCATCCTTGTAACCACTTCATATTCTCCTATATAATAATGGATTTATCATGGGAAAGGTTAAGCAAGATTGAGCAAAGAATTGTTGAAAGAATAGGCTAAAGACTGTGTGAAGGATCCTATTACAACTAATGCTTGAGGTCTCCATTTGTCCATCAATCTTTTGTGGACCATCTTCATACAAATTCGGATCAAGTGTATGTGTGTGTTGGAACAAAGGACCACCGAAAGGGAATTCGCGACATCAAGGCAATTTGGTTGTATCTTCCACTTTTACTTAATATGATACAGTGACATGTTTCTTTCTCACAAAATCATTAGTTTTTTATTACATGACTCCTTGATCACATGTTTAGGTCTCCATTGAATCTACAATTGTTGCTTTCACTTTGGTTGGTTTGTGTCATTGCAGATCTGATCTCACAAGAGCATCGGAGCGAAGCAGGGACAACAGAGATATAAGGAAGCGATATCTAAAGGTATGTCATCTATTCTTTATTTGGTAGCAAATTCAATGGTAACAACTTAGGGAAAGTGTCATGTCATGTCTTGTTTTGTTCTAGATCTAGGTTGACCTAGGGAGATTAGTTTATGTCCACATTCACCGATTTATCGAATAACAAAATTGGCAACCATACTGGGGTTACGACTTGTTTGTGGTTTTTTGTTGGCCATTTTCTTTTAACCTATCCTTTTTACTTGAAATCAGTCTCTGAGTTTGCGGGAGATCCACTCAGGCTCTTTGGATTTGAAGGACCACTTAGATTCTTTACCCTTTTCTCAAAATTTCTTGATTTACAGACACTTCTGCATTGTAACCTATACATAGCCTGCAAAAACCTTCAATTTCCGCGCCCTAGCTGTTTGCTTCAGTGCGGACTTTCCACACCCTATCTGTTTTTGGCTTGCAGAAAGTATTGATTTCCGCACTGTAATGTGCAATTAGGCTGCGGTGGGGCCTGTGAAATTTTTTGATTTGGGTTTTTAGCTTCAGTTAATCCCAGTTTTGCTTTGATCAGTTGGGAGGGACATCCCTTGATTGTTTTATGGAAGTTTAACTTGCTGATTGGGTGATTTCGGAGATCGAACACCTCTTTTTAGTTTTTCTGGTCTTTTGCTTTTGCTTTTTATCAACAAGGGTATAATCTCTGAGCTAGTATATGAGTGCTTGTTCGACTAAAAGTCTTTGATTGGATTTGAAGTTTTGGATTGATTACATATTCTGGATTGTTTGATGATTTGGAAGCCATTTTTCATTTTCATTTGAAAGAACACTTTCTTGTCATTTTTTACTTTTATCTCCATTGAAAGTTTGATTTGGGTGCTTGTTGAGTGTATATTTTTTTCTTGCATTACTTGTCCTTTCTTCGTTTTGCCCCTGATCTGGTTTTAGGAAGAAAGAATTTAAAGTCGCTTACTCTTTCAAGTAATCATATATAAGAAAAATTATTGTGTCCAAGAGAAGAGAACATTGAGAAACCACATTGTCTCTTGGTTATTTGCATTTGTGTCCTTTTAAGAAAAAGAAAGTATATTTTGTAGCTTACATCATTCCGGAAATACCTTCTCCCTGCTGTAAGTAGAGTTCATTGAATGAAAATTTGCATCATTCATTTCTATTTGCATATTATTGGGTCAAGTTCCTACACAACATTGGTTTCATTCCCATCTCCCTCTTGAGTAACAACAACTCTTAAAAAACATTGCGAAATCTAAAAAATCAATTCGTAACTTTTATTTTCTAGGGCTCTTTTACACCAACATTAGCTAGGCTAGAGCTTTGGAATAGGCCGTGAGACACACTCTCCAAAGTACAAAATACATAATAGCAGCTTGTGATAGGGAGTGTTTAATTCCATTTGCAACCTTTTGTCCTGGGAATCCCTTCTCACACAAGGGTCAAACCTGAGGTCACATTGAGATTGGCAGAGTTACTCACCCTACTTTGTTTATCTCAGTGTAGAGATTGTGTGTGTTATGGGGGTTTCTTGAAGGTATACCCACAATGATGAGTGGAAGCCTCTCAAGTTGATTTTAGGCTAGATACCCTGCCTTTGCGCGTGGATCAGACTATCGACTGTTTCCCCAGGCATCATTGTTGTTCTTGGTAGCCTTAATTGCTTATCTTCTTAGGGTCTTACATGAGGTGACTGTGGAGGGGCACATCTTTACGGTACTTGGAATCAATGTTGGCCAGACTCACTCGGGCTCCTTGGAGGGTATACCCACGATTATGTGTGGGATCTTTCACCAAGGTGTAAGTCTGTTAAGCAGGTCGTCAACTTAACTTTTCCACCCGCTTTGTCCTAGCTCCTTCTTGTCTTGACTTCATGACATTGGATTTCATCACCAACTAGTGACTCCGAAATGATAAAGTTTTGTTTGCCTGGTCTGATTCCTAGACTTTATTAGTGAGTGTTGTTTGTTTTCATAGTTGGCCATAGATTTTTTTCGTAAATTTTTTGGTTCAGCCAACATTGACCACACCGTTCACGTAGGATGCAAGGACTACCTCCGAAAGATCCAGAAGTTTCTGAACCCTTGCTTCCTAACCCACCTGAGGGCTCTCCTCAATAGAGTGAGGTCTAGGACAATATACCATCTCAAGTAGAAAGAACTGATTTGCTAGACAATTATCGAATTGTTTCTGATTCTCTAGATGCTTTCTGAATACCTCATAGATACGAGAGATGTATTCTTCGATTGAATTCTTCCAGATAACTTGTTGTTGACACTTATGGAATACCAACCGGACTTCTTACTGGCCCTGAAAACGACGATCCCTTTTGGACCACTAACATATTTCGAACTCTGATTTCTGGGCAGAACCCTCCCAAATCAGAGGTAGGTGCTGATATACCTGTCGTCTCTGAACCACCTGAGACATCTGTTACATTTACGATACCTTTAGATCACTTTAAAAGTACAACTTGCTATTTCTTCGCTGGTTCAGAGACACCATCCGCTGGTCCTATCTCGTCCATCTCTCTTCAGATGGCCCATTCTACAATGGTCCCAAACGCTATGACTATTCCCATTGGGAATACAGTGGTTACCCAAGCTCCCATTGGTACACCACTTTCGTCTAGACTTGTCCCATATCTTCCTCATGGGTACCATGCTTTAAATACTTCCATACGTATTCCTACCCAAGTTCCGTTCGAAGTTTCTGGAATTTTTACCCCTCCTAGATACAATGCTACTGCCGGTTTCATTCCGACACCTTCCCAGGTCCCCTCCGGAGGATCTTATCCACCTTTTTTGGGAGGATTTGGCCCGAGTGGCTCCAATCCTATTGGGAGTTCTACTCCATCATTCACTTTTGGTTTTCAGATTCCCGTTGGAGGATAATATAACACTGGGGGGCAAACTCAATTTGGAAGTCACAACCAAATTGGAACACAACCCTCGCTCGGAGGACAACCCCCGCTTGGAAGTCCTACCCCACCTTATGGACAAAACATTCCAGGATCGTTACCCGAGTATTGGAACCTTCTCATCTAGGGAAATCCATAATCGTCTGGGGGGAAACAACCTCAAGTTAGCTCTTTCATACCCCCTAGTTCAGGCCAGTCATATCTCGGTTCTTCCAATCCCATTTGGGGTTCGAACGTTCAATCTAGTGTCCCTTTTTAGGGGAACATCCCTAATAAATATAACCCTATGGGCTACATGCCTCCACACTCACGTCTGAATCTGTTAGGACCTTCACCTCACATGCAGACTACTTACGGTCCTACTAGTATACCAACGATACTTCCTCCCCAAAGTCACTAGTATCCTCATTTGAATAGACAATTACCCTTTTTAGCCACTTTGGACCTTCCTGACTTGTCTAGAATATTGAATGACCCCATCCTGCATTCTCCCCATTGGCCCATTATACCGACCAAGCTACCATCCGACATTCCAAAATTTGATGGTAAACCGAGAGAAGATCCGAACAACCATGTCATGACTTTTCACCTTTGGTGTTCGTCCAACTCTTTGATGGACGATTCCATTCGGTTACAACTCTTCCAACGAACTCTTATGGGTTCGATTGCAAAGTGGTATATAGAATTACCATGAGGCTTCTTCACCGACTTCAATACCCTAGCCATGGCTTTCCTCACCCACTACCAATTGCCAATCCATTATGAAACGGGAACCGAGATTTTAAGTTCCTTCAAGCAAAACAAGGCCACTCATATCTCCGATCACATTCATGAGTGGAGACGAAGACGACGTTTGATCAAACTCGATCTTCCTGATCAGTTATTGGTAGAATGGTTCACGAAATCCTTCATGAATAAAATATCTTGTGACATTGCCATGAGTGGAGTTGTCACAGAAGAATAGGCGATCAGTCGCGCTCGGTACCTCGACCTCGTTTATTCATAAACATGTATTTTTTACGATTTGCTCCCTGATGCACCTCGTCCCTCTACCACCACTACCTCAACTACCCTTGATGCTTCTCATGCGGTTGATGGTGTGATTGGCACTTTCCACGCTCAACCTCAATCTGCATAAGCCTCTCCCACCAATCCCAAGTCTACTGCTTCTAATGTTCAAAATACTCCATCTCCTACTCCTTCCACCGACAAAACCTCCGAGGTGAACTCCGTTCAATCTACCCCTGTCGAGAAAAATAAATCTAAGAAAGCAAAGGGTAAGAATAAGGAGGATAAAAATAACCCACAATCTAAGAAAGCCAAAACACAACCTGCTGATGATAAGGATAAGCGCAAACCCCGATACCCTTGCCTTATCTGTGGTGATGATCACTACACGAAAGATTGTCCAAGAAGGGCCAAGGTTACTAAGTTCCTTCAAGGGACCGTGAATCCTCCCACACCTGCCATTTTGTCCCAACCTTTCCCTTCCCAACAATAGGCCCAATTGGTCATTCACGAACAACCCTCTCCCTCCACTACTTCATATGTACTTATGTGCACAAGTGATTCAAAAAAGAATGACGTTACACTTACCACTCGGGCCAAAGATTACTCTTCCTCAAAGGAGAAAGTTGATGATATACCACCTCCGTTGGTTGAACAGTCTCCCTCAACTTCACCTCCCAATGGTCCTCTTCATCTCGAATGACGGAGTCTTGACACAGTTCTTCGTCCTCCCCCAAAGGGTGTTGTTCAAAAGTCTGCCTTCAACCCTCACGCACGTGTTGCTCAGAACTACAGTATTGTAGAAGATCTGGCACAAGCACCTTCTGCGATGTTAGTTATCGAAGTCCTTCAAAGTTTCCCTACTCAATAGAAGGCCCTGTTAAAAGCTATTGGTGGAATTGACCCTATGGATATGAATTTGATAATTTTTGACCTGGAGAATCACATTCCAAGGCTACCCCCTCAACTCGCATTTCAGATCCAAGTTGTTGTCGCAGACAAGAACATTTGTAGAACCAGTATTGATGAGGGTGCCTCGACGTGCGTAATGCCTGTTTCTTTTTGGAAAGCTATTGGCTCTCCTCCCTTAACTAAATCACAAAACATGCTCAAAGCCTTCAATGGCTCTGGCTTTAAACCCTACGATGTCCTTCCCTTGTTGCCTATTATGTTAGAAGGCAAATCGGTCGATGTTGAAGTTGAGGTCTTTGATGCACCTCTTGATTACAACCTCCTTCTTGGCCATAGCTGGATTGACTCCATGCGTGTAGTTGTCTCTACTCTTTTCCGTGTCATACGTTTTCCACACTAGGGAAAAGTTGTTACAGTAGACCGACTAGCCTTTTTTAACTCTGATGCTCATACTAGCAACGTACCCTTCATTTCAAAGACACCCCCTGGGTATGAGAATGTCAATGTTGGCCTACTAAAGATTCGAATCTGATGGGTACTTTCCCGATCCCACCACTCGATGTTCCACCTCCTTTGGTTGCCTCGATCAACATGATTTCCACCTCCGTTCACGAAATCCCGACATCTTTTGACCCGTGGATAGTACCCACACCTGGTGATTATCTTCGCTATGGCGACCAGATGCCTTTAATTCCAGTTGAATTTGCTTATCAAGCCATTCAATCAGCGAACCCTCCCACTACCTCTCTTGGTGATTCATTTCCTGATCCTTTCCACGTTATTTTTCCCACAGACGAGATGATCATGTCGGTTATGTCCATGGAAGACACCCCATGGGATGATGGGCATCATCGTTCCATCCTCTTCCTGGAACAACACACCGTAGAGAGTTACCAATGAATCTCGACTCAATCGACCGTTTTTATCGCCTCTTCTGTTCTCGAGTCTACACACGATGTGTTATATGAAGGGAACTTGAGTAATATTTCACCCACCATCTCCCTTGACATATCCGTTAAACCTGGAGTTGTCGAAAATGCTCACATCGAAGCTTCGTGTTCCACTGATGAGGTTGTCACGTATAAGTTGCTTTTTCAGGAGTTTCGTGACATCTTCGCATGGATCTATGAAGATATGTCGGGTATTGACCTCGATATTGTTGTACACGAAATTAAGACGTACTTGGGTGCTAAACCTGTCCGACAGAGACTCTGCCCAATCCACCCTCGTAAAGCAGCCGCTATCAAGCTTGAGGTTGAAAAAATTATTAAAGCTGGCTTTATTTATCCCGTGGCTTTAACTGATTGGGTATCCAATCTAGTTCCGGTTAACAAGAAACAAGGTACGATCCGTGTCTGCATTGATTATAGGGATATTAACAAAGCTTGCCCTAAGGACAACTTTCCCACCCCCTTCGTTGACTAGATCGTCAACTATTGCGCCGAGAGTGAAATATTTTCTTTGATGGACGTTTTCTCTGGATATAATCGAATTAACATCTTGCCCGCGGATCAACACAAAACCGCTTTTATGTGTCCTTGGGGCACCTTTGCCTACCAGAAACTACCCTTCGGTTTAAAGAACTCCGATGCAAATTTTCAACGTGCCATGTCTTATGCTTTTCATGATATCAAGCACATTGTATAGCCATACCTAGATGACCTACCAATACATTCCATGCATCGTAGTGACCATCCGACACACCTCTGAGCCATTTTTCTTTGTTGTCGGTTCTATCGTATACGCTTAAACCCACACAAATGTGACTTCTGTGTGGAGTCCAACTAACTTCCGGGATTTATTGTTTCACATCAAGGGATCAAGGTAGACCCTTTGAAGGTTGAGGTGATCCTCAATCTCCCTCCTCCTTCACTTCGCCAGCTACAAAGTTTGCAAGGGAAGGCAAAATTTTTACGTCGTTTTATCCCAAACTATGCTGAGTTAACGCTCATATTTACTCGACTGTTGAAGAAAGGTTCTGAGTTCGTATGGGACACCACTGCCAACAAAGCCTTCAAAGCTTTGAAACTGATTTTAACCCATACCCCACTACTTTTCCCACTTGATTATAGTCGAGATTATTTCCTTTATCTCGTCGCTTCTGACTCTACCATTGCCATGGTTCTAGTCCAAGAAGACGATTTACACGACGAACATGTCATCTATTATTTGAGTCGGAGTCTCACGACTACCGAAGCCAAATATTTACATGTTGAAAAACTGGCCTTGGTAGTTGTTCAATCTGTCCAACATTTCCGTCATTATATCCTATTACGCAAGCCCACTGTAATTTTCGATTGCAACCCTATGCAACACATTCTTACATGCCAATTACTTGGGGGAAAATACTCCAAATGGATAGTGATTCTCCAGGAGTTTGACTTAGAGTTCGAATGCGCTAAGTTTAAGAAATCCTTGGTGTTTGCCGAACTGATATGTGACCTTCCCTGCACTGAGACAAAAAATGTAGCAGAGGATTCTTTACTCGACAAATCCCTTTTTCTTATCAGTTTCGATGACCTTTGGTATGGGGATATCATTATTTATTTCCAGACTCAGACTTTCCGACCCGATTTGTCTAGCGCTAATCGTCGTCGTATACGTTACTAAGCCCATCAATACATTATCCTCGGTGATACTCTTTATCACCGTGGGTTTGACTTCATTTTTCGACGATGTCTCACCTATGATGAGGCCAAGAAAGCTTTGAATGACTGCCACTCTGGAGCATGTGGTGGTCACATGTCTGGGCATGCTACTGCCCAAAAGATATTATGAGCAAGGTATTTTTGGCCTTCTTTATTCAAAGACTATATTATTTCTGTCCAAAAATGCCATGCTTGCTAAACATACAACAACAAAATAAGATCGCATCCTGCTCCTTTACACCCTGTAGTTTCCGTTGGACCTTTCGCGAAATGGGGCAGTGATTTCATGACCTGTAACCCTCACTCGGCTGGGGGGCATGGATACATTATTGTAGTCGTGGATTATTTCACAAAATGGGCCAAGGAGATGCCTACATTTGATAATACCAGAAAAACTGCAACCCTATTCATATTCAATCATATCATCACAGTATTCATAATCCCACAAGCTATCGTCACCGATCATGGTAACCATTTTTGAAACTTCATGATGTCCGAGCTTACCTAAAAGTTGGGTCTTCGACATGAAAACTCAACCCCCTATTATCCACAGGCCAATGGCCAAGTTGAAGTGATAAACAAAATTCTCAGCACTATGCTTCGACGGATAATAGGAATTCACAAGACAAGTTGGCACATGATGTTGTTCTCAGGATTGTGGGCATATCGAACATCCGTGAAGTCCGCTACGGGATTTTCGCCTTTTTAGTCGGTGTATGGTATCGAAGTTGTTCTGCCGATTGAATGTGAGATAACATCGTCGAAGCTAGCCATTGAACTTCTCCCTAACACCTCTTCCGAAGAAGAGCGTCTATTGTATCTAATGCGATTAGACGAAACCCGTCATGATGCTACCCTGGTAATTGAAACCCAGAAGAAACACGTAAAAGCCCAATACGACAAGCATGTTAAACCACGTGTTTTCTTCGAAGGTGATCTAGTTCTTCTCTATGAACAAGATCGTGATTTACTAGGGGTCGAAAAATTTCAGGCTATGTGGTGCGGTCCTTATATCGTCAAACGAGTGTTGGACAAGGAAGCTTACGAGTTAGTAGATTATGATGGCATTCCTTTGAGTGAACCTAGAAATGAGCTTTACTTGAAGAAGTACTATGCTTAGACTATCTTTGCATGAGTGCTTGTATTTTTACTGTATCATACTTTTGTGTGCTTTTCTTTGTTTGGTTTCGACCCCCAACTGCTTACCTTGTGTTGTGCTTGGTTTCCAGATGTCGGCGTCTTCACTACCCTATATTGGCTTTGCCGATGGTGCTAGTTGTAGTACTTAGAACTTAGCTTCTGCTGCTTGGGCAATCTACGCACCCACGAATGAACTTATCCGTTTGTAAGGTGTTTGCCTCAGTCGTGCAACCAATAATATCGCGAAATATAGTGCAGTCATCGAATTATTGACCGATGTTATTTCACTTGGGATTCGACAACTGGTTGTACGACTTGATTCACAACTAGTAGTGCTACAGTTAAGTAACATCTATGCTATCCGAAGTCCTACATTGTTACAGGTATATTTGTGAATTCGCCTCTTGGAGCGTTATTTTGATTATATTGAGTATCAACACATTCCTAGATGTCTAAATATGTTAACTGATGCATTAGCTAATTATGTGTTAGACAAACATTCGAGACATTTATAAATCCAATCACACATCACATGTTGTATATAAAGCAAAGTAAGCCGGTAGAAGCCTCATGTATATATATAACGATAAAATGTTTTACAAAAAAGTGTTTTTCGTCCAAAAGACCAAAATATCAAAATATAAAGCCCACGACTTCTACAAAATAACATCATGGATGCTGCTCACGGTAGCATACTACTACCCGTGCTACTCTACGAAGTAGTCGGCTGAGTGAACCAAACAGGCCTATGGTATGGTGCTGATAATGCCTCAGAATCTCATTGATCGAGATATCTGGGATGTCCGCTGTCAAACCCTCTAAATTCTACTCGACCGCTTCATAATCGTCAACGTCCCATCCTGCTACTACTTCTGCTTCCCCTCGCCTCTGAATGAGGGAAGTTTCCAGAGGCCGATGTAGCCCTACATCTGCATGGTCAAGATTTTTGATTAGTCATCGAATAGAGAGCATAAAAAACATCTCATATTCTAAAAAATTCACAAAAACACCATAAAAACAAAATGTTTTTCTTACCTAGGTTGCCGCACTGAAAACCCTCCGGTAGAACCAAATCGGGGTCGCCTAGAAAGTCCAAGCCGACATAGGTGTAATCATCTATCATCAATATATATGGCCTCAACTAGTCAAAGAATGCATCATTATATTTAATAATGGGGCCCGCTACATGCCGGGCCATGAGATTACACCACCGCTTCATTCGTGGATCTTGTGGTGCTGGTATACCCCACTCTACCTGTAGGTGTAAATGAGGGACTCTTTCTAGAAATAAAGACACCAAAATGGATCCATGCCCGAATTGCTTCAGGTCCCCATTCTTGCTCTTGGTTAACTGTGTCTTCATACTACGAAGAAGACCATCACATCAGTTGAACACATGAGGTTCCGTACATTCCACTACATACTGAAAATAACTTTGGAGGGCCATGTGTGGAGATGCACTTCCCGCCATCCATGCAATGGTAAACAAAATGGTCTGGAGAGTTAAATCTTGAACACCTCTGATGGCTACCTTACCTTTGTGCCTCTCAGCCTCAGGTTCACAGTATCGACGGATATTGTATTCGCTCATCGACAAACCACCACCTCGACCTCCTGTTAAGGTCACATGTGCTCCACGGCATGATAACCCCGTCAAGAAGTAAATGTCTTCGATATCCAAGGAAAGAACATGGACACCCACATGAAAAACCTATTGGTCTACATCCCACATGTGGACCAGGTATTCTAATAGCCTCAATTGAGCTCTCATGCCCTGGGTTTTATAAAAAAATTTAACAATCTGCACTGTCGAAGGGCGTTGACGATGCTGGGATCATTCAAGGCCATGAAGTCATCATCCTCGTGTTCCCGTTCTCTCCATTCCAACATTTTGGCAATCAAATATCTGCATGGATACGAGGAAAAGAAGTTAGCATCTTCAAAACATTGATTTTGAAATTCTTTTTGGGCAAACACATGCGTAATTTTTTGGGTTTTCGGCCGCCACAGAGGAACTTTTATTACAGTTCGTGGTTTCCGCAGGTGATCCATAGGGCACCTGCAGAAATCATAGATTTTCGCAAGTCCCGATACTAGGCACCTGCGACGGCCTCAATGCGAGCCTACCGACCCAAAAATTCATCCAAAAATTACTTTTTAACCAAAATAAATGAATTTTAATCCATTGAAAGAGAAGATGATGGCGAGCTTACTGTGTTGGACTCATTAAACAAACATCGAAAGACCCACCTGGGACCGAACCACTCTTTCTTAGGGTTCGTTAAAAATACTCCGAGGGACTCGTCTGAAGGATGAGCTTACATCAACAAGGATATGTTATCCTCCTCAAGCTTATGTAAAAATAAAGAGGTACTCGCCAGAAATGGTGGGGGAAAATTTGGGAAAGAAATATGTCTTTGTAACCGTGTTAGTGGTAGTACTAGTCGCTCTTGAACATGACACCCCCCTTCATCTTTTTTAATTCGGGTTGGGAAATCCATTTGCCTCTTGTCTGACTTTTTGCCAATTCATATCTTGGGTCGTCATTGAGTCATTACTGCCAAGGCTCTTGTCGTGTCGTTCATACGTTCAAGAGAAGTCCAAACAAACCCTCTATCTAGTCGGCCATATGCAATTGATAATTCTTACCATTTCGGCCTTCCCTGTGTCAGTTTCAAATCATTTTCATCCTTTGATCTACCCTAAATCTGTTACTTATTTAGTGTCACTGATGGGGGATACATCAAGGCCCTCCTGTGACGAGTCTTTTCCTGTCGACTTCAACTCATCATCCGGGAACAAGACTTAGAAATCGTTTAGTACCTTAGAGCCTGTGTGCCTCAATGGCAGGTTTCTTTGCTTTCGACAGTGGATTCACATAATTGGTTCCGATCAGGAGATTCCATCAAGTGTTTGATTTCATCTCATTTATTCACATTCGTTGGATTGTACTAAGGTACCTTGGGAGTCATTGACATCAATGGTGATTTCTCTCGCACTTGTTAACAATTTTCATCAATGATCGGTAATCAAGTGGTTTCTACCATGTTCTAATTTAGCACTTGTAATCACATGATTAGATTCGTACTTGCTGACGACGAGGTTGAAGACCCTGGATCTCATAATTTTGGTCCAGTTTGCGATGGAGTATTTATGATTTGTATTTTGGCACACAGATCCACTTTGTATGTCTCGTGGCTGTGCCTGAACTTAAGCTTTTTAATACATGGATCCACAGTGTACTTTCGGTGGCTGTGTAGAGTCTTGTTGACATGAATCCACGGTGTATGATTGGTGGCCATGACTTACATTTATGATTTAAATCATTTGTAGTCTAAGCATGGGAATGCTTACCTCAGAAGTGGTATAATTTTATGCGGATGTTTGATTGTTTGTAGGTTCCCTATTGGTGCGCTCCTTGTTCCCAACACACACACACAATTTACAAAGTATTTCGCCTGTCATGAGTTCCATCCTCATACTTTGGGGTCATTCTATTACACATTATTTTGGTCACTCTGATGATGGCCCTACATGCATGTGTTCAGGCTCTCAAAATAATCTTTTACATGGGAAAAATGAATGAGTTCTTCCCCTACAAGGCATATTTTTAGAATGACTCCGCAGGCAGACAGTAGTACACAGTGAGGAAATCCTTGATTTTCGCAAGCTGCTCTATGCCTGGCTCATGAGATTTTCGCATGCTGTAATATAGGCAGGGTGCGGCGACATTTGAAGCTAAGGAAAGGAAGAAGTTTCACGAAGTTTCTTGAAGGGGAATCTTCTAGAATGTGAGGTGGCGTCCGTATGCTTGTGAGCCTACTGGCTTCTCTGATTTGGTGGGATCATCCTCATCCTTGTAACCACTTCATCTTCTCCTATATAATAATGGATTTCTCATGGAAAAGGTTAAGCAATATTGAGCGAAGAATTGTTGAAAGAATAGGCTAAAGACTGTGTGAAAGATCCTATTACAATTGATGCTTGAGGTCTCCATTTGTCCATCAAGCTTTTGTGGACCATATTCATACAAATTCAGAGCAAGTGTATGTGTGTGTGGAAACAAAGGACCACTGAAAGGGAACTCATGACATCAAGGCAATTTGGCTGTATCTTCCACTTTTACTTAATATGATACGATGACATGTTTCTTTCCCATAAAATCATTAGTTTTTTATTACATGACTCCTTGATCACATGTTTAGGTCTCCATTGAATCTATAATTGTTTCTTTCACTTTGGTTGGTTTGTGTCATTGCAGGTCTGATCTCACAAGAGCACCGGAGCGAAGTAGGGACAACAAAGATATAAGGAAGCGATATCTAAAGGTATGTCATCTATTCCTTCTTTGGTAGCAAATTCAATGGTAGCAACTTAGGGAAAGCGTCATGTCCTGTCTTGTTTTGTTCTAGATCCAAGTGGATCTAGGAAGATTAGTTTATGTCCGCATTCACCGATTTATCCAATAACAACCATTGGTTGATGTGCTCTTTGAAGGTGGGATGTTCTATCAAAAATTTCTCAAATCTAAAAGGTTTGTTCTTCAGAGTGGTTTGGAAGTTTGCTTCCAATTGGACTGGTCAATGATCTGAACCCCCCCATGGTAGGATGCTGCAGTCTAATGTTAGTCCCTGCAGAATAATGGATTCTGACACTAGGAGTCTGTCTAGACTTGTAGCTACTTGGTAGTGATTGATTCGTTTGTTATTCCAGGTGAATTGGCCATTGCTGGTTTTGATGTCCACCATCTCCATTGTCTCAATGAAAGTTGAGAATTCCTCTGCATCTCTATCCAGTCTCCTGGTGCCCCCTTTTTTCTCCGCAAGTGTTGTAATTATGTTGAAGTCCCCCGCCAAGATCTAGTGGAGGTTGTAGGATCTAAATTTTAGATTTTCTAGGTCTTCGAGCATTCTCCTTTTTTCTTCCAACCTCTAGGGACCATACACATTAGTGCATAGAATCACCTCGGTGTTACTTATAATTTGCATGTTAACCGAGAGTGTGTGTCTCGTAGCTTCAACTGCTAGTCGGTTCAGTGAATGTGGGTTCCATAAGGTGAGTATATTGCCTGCCATCTATTGGCTTTCGACAACCAACATATGGTACTTGCTCCATTGTTTTTTACTGATTGTTTCCATTCTATCTACATTGTATTTTGTCTCTTGAATGAAACAAAGGTCGGGTTGTTCCTTCCTTAGTCTATTTTTAAGGATCCTTTGCTTTCATGGGCTATTTAGGCCTCTTATATTCCATGTTATAATATTCATTTAAACACGTGGGGGGGAGTTGGGAAAGAGATTTTTTTATCTTACCTGAATTTATCAGCAGGGCTCCTAGTTCTTGTAGGGCTACGCTGTTTGATTTTCTAGTTTTCTTCCGCCTTGTCTGCTTGGGTGAATGATGTGGGTTTCCCTGGGCTGCTTTGATTCCCAGGAGTCCTATTTCACCGTGCGTACGCTTGATCCCTCTGTATTTTGCTTCCTCCCTTAGAAACAAAAGGTAT
Organism: Picea engelmannii; assembly: GCA_009831015.1. Lineage (NCBI taxonomy): Eukaryota > Viridiplantae > Streptophyta > Pinopsida > Pinales > Pinaceae > Picea > Picea engelmannii. Next base: position 380,193 of record ML790280.1, on the reverse strand, counting down.
TGGATACGATCTAGTTGTTCTGCTAACACATTGTCTACTCCTTGCTTTTTCCATTGCTCCAATATGTTCGAGAGATCTATTCCTTCCCTTTCCACAATGTCTCTGAGATCAGGGTCTTCCTTGCCTACCTCGCTTGGTGTCATCTCTGAATCTCCGTCTTCCTACTGCATTGGGGTGTTCAAGTCTTCGGTTCCTCCTTCCATAGGACTTGCACTATCTCCATGTTCTCTCTTATTGCCTGGACTATCAATGTTCTCCTAAGTTGCTTGTTCCTTTGCTACTCTAGATTTTGTCTTTTCCTTTCCTCCTTCTTCCCCTTGGTTAGCCCTGTCCCGTCCTTCTGGTCTAGTTTTGGCTTCCGGGTTGCTTTCTGTTGGGGCTTTGCTTGGTTTCTTGTTTACTCTATTTATGTGGCTAGGTTTTACAAACCCGTCCTCATACTGTTGTGCCTTGGTGTTTTCCGTTTCTTTTTTTTATTGAGTGGACATTCTCTAATTAAGTGTCCATGTTCATGGCATCTTCTACATCTAAATGGGATCTGCTCGTAATCGATGCTTTGTATCCATTCCTCATCCTTGAATTCCAGGCTTATGGCTTCCGGGAGTGCCCCAGACACATCCATCTCTTTGCATATCCTTGCATAGGATGTATATCTCCCTTTTAGTGTTGCTTCCAATGTATTAACATATTTTCCAAGTTTGTTGCCGATTGCTTCGAGGGTGGACAACAACCAATAGTCTAGCGGTAAGGAGTAAAACCTCAGCTAGACTGGGACATTTTTAAAGGTTTCTTTCTCCGGGGATAAGTTTTCCTTCCATGGCCGCATGTACAACCCTGCTGAGGCGTGGAAGTATGTCCCCCCTCAAAGACTTTATCCCTGTCCTCCAGGTTCATGAAGATTGTTGTGAAGAATCCTTTCGAACCCAGGTGGAGTTCCACTTCTCTAGTTGGCTTCCATTGATATTTTATCCAGTTGCACAACGTTCTTTCCGTGGGCCACAACCCCATGAACTTGCATATTAGTGCATGCGTCTTCATCTGGTCTCGATAGAGTTGCGTTTGTGGGTCTTCCAGTATAACCTTGGGTATCACTGCTGTTTTAGGTTTACATGGGTTGCGCCCATCTTCCCCATTGGGGTTCATTGGTTCCTGTGCAACCTTCTGTGTTTCTCTGGCTTCCTCCCCCACGTGATCCCTTTTTTCCTTGTTGCTCTTCTAGTTCTTTTGCGGTCCTGATCTCGAGGTGCTTGTCCACAATTCTTTGAACTCAACACCTCATGGGCCTTCCCCCCTGTCCACCACTACCTTCTTGTATGATAGGGTGCCACTCCCACCCCTTTGGTATTCATTCTGAACTCTGTTGAGACCGCGACTGTCAAACCCTAGCTTGTGGTTTCTTCAGCTCTCAGATCATTTTTCAAAGCCACATCCTCCCACATATTTTCTATAATAAAAGTACATAATCATTTATTTAAATCATTGATTAAAATATAATTGATTGTAATTCGGATTTGATGTTTTTCAAAAAACATAAATAGATTTGCCTCATAATGTCGATGAAGTCGTTGAAACGAAAATTGAAGCATAAGTTGAATCACCTATTTGTATGTACATAAATCTCTAGATAATATAAGATAGACACTTGTATATATAGTTTAGTGAATTTATGTTTGGGTTTTGTTTTTTAATATAAACTTTAAATTGAAATATGCAGAAGAATCTTCTTTTTTTTCCTCGGTAAAAAGTGTACTTTTATTTCTTATAAGAGACAAAATTACATTTTGTAGGTGCTTTCGAAGCCTAATACACCAATAGTGTGTGTAATGACCATGAAAATAGAAAGACCACATACCATAACATAAATGGCCATTGAGAGTATTTGGCTTTTGTGAGCCTACATTGACTTCTCTACCATTGAATGTACAAAAATCTCACCCATAACAAGGTGGAAAAGTACTATCAACAACAAAACCTCTTTATTTATATAGAGATAGATGAAACTTTAAGATCAATTGTGATTTCTAGGCACACTCAGTAGGTGCCCAAATTATGCTCATAATGTCCATTCACTGTGTTGCTACTGAAAAGTTTAAGAACTAAGTGTTGCGCAAAAGAAAGAGAGTAACATCCATGTAGAGGCCGAAAAAAAGAATGCACACCAGTGCTAATCCGTCTTGTTGAAAAATGAATTTAGTCTTTAATCCTGTATATGGCCTTGAGCTTCTATAAACGATTGATGATAAAAAACATATGGAGAAGAATCTATCAACATTGATAATGAAATATTAGAAAATGTTGATACTGACAAATTTGGGAAGAAAGAAGTTAATCATTATATAAGATATCGTGTTACGAATATGTATAATACTTTTTTCAAAGATGAATCAGTGCCAATACAAGCTCAACTTTTACTCTGTCTAATAAAGTCAAGAAAGTTAAAAGAAGCTACATCATTATTGGGTATTCAAAAGTCGACAAAAGATACAAAGGTTAAACATAATGTCTTTGACAATATAACTAGTGTATTAAAATCTTTTGGAAAATCTCGAAAAAAAAGATGTCAATGTTGCACGTAGAGTGATACAAACAACAATTGTTTCATCTAGCAATACAAAAGATCGTTTGACACAACACATGGAAAAAGTGATGGGAACCTCAAGAAAAACATTGTACAAATATATAAAATTTTGATTGCAAATAGATGCAAATGATGAACTTGCTTGTTGAAAAATTATTTCTAGACAACCCTACAAAGATAGATTTGCAAAAAATGTTAAAGAATCGACCCATAATTGTTGGTTGACAAAATCTCGTGTTTCACCACATAAAAGGGATGTGTTGCAACAAAGAATAGCACAAAAAAAAATATGAAGAACATCCAAAGCATATATTGTCAATGACACAAATAGAATTGTTCAATAAATTCAAAGAAGAGCTCAAAGAAGTTAAAATTTCCATCAATACATTTGTGCAACAAAGACCATGGTTTGTTAGACCCATAATTGTTTGTGACACTTGTGTTTGTCGTTATCATGGGGGATTTGGGTTATATTATGACACTTTTCTTGATTTTGATAAAACTTTATGGTCAAGTTCACCTCCTCCTTCCACATTCCGTGCTTTTATATCTGAAATTCTATGTGAAAGAGAAGGTGATGAATTATTTTACCAAAAAAATGTGTTGGTGGAAAGAAATGTGATTGTTGTGGAAATCTAAGTTTGTTTTACTCAAAGTATCCTATTGATATGAATGATCAATCATTTTCTAATATAACAGTCAATTGGAAGAGATATGAATATATCAACAACACGGCTCCACATTTTTCAAATGGTATTTCCAAAATGATTGACTTGAAAGTAGATGAAATCCGTGTGATACATTTTTTGAAGAAGTTTGAGGAAGAAATTTATAAATACATCAAGCATTCACATAGAGCTCGATGGAAAGACCTACAATTCAAACAATCTCGTGAAGTATTTCCACCAGGGACAATTTTGTCTGTAGTTGATTTTGCAGAGAATTACACATTCACTGCACAAAAAGAAATACAGAGTGAATATTATCATTCTGATCAAATCACTATATTTGTCCACGCTCTATATAGACATGCTCAATGGAGTCTTGATAACATAGAAAACACCAATGACAATCAACATGTTATTAAAGAATATCACTTTTATATAAGTGATGATCGAGCACACGATACACATTATGTACAACATTGTTTTGATAAATTTTATGATTCATTGAAATAACATGGGATCATATTTAATCAGCATTGGATATGGTCAGATGGATGTGCGGGTCAGTTCAAATCTTCATGATCATTCTATTGGTTGTGTCATCTTCATAAGAAATCAAACATTACACATTGCTGGAATTTGTTTGAGATTGGTCATGGAAAATGAGAGCACGATGGTGCAGGGGCATGTGTAAAAAAAACACTTTGAAGGTATCAGATGAATTCTCATGCTAATGGATTTGAATATGCTGATCAAGTTGTTGAATGTTGCAAACTGGCACTAAGCCATGAAAATAATCCGTCAAGAGATGTGCGCAAAGTGTGTACATAAATGTACATGTTACACATGTACATAAGATATTTTTATTCACGTGTTCAAATTTATATGATATTCAATCATTTTCTTGGTAGATTTCAAGTTAACAAGTTCTTGTCTTATGTAGGTTTTTTTGGTATGTTAGAATCCAAGATGTAAATAGATCAATCCCATATGAAGCCGGTACAATACATAGGACATGAAAAGTGCATTCAGTTAAAACAAACGTTATCAAAATGTGTTTGCATTTGATAGAAGAAATGAATCTCATTTTTGTTTAGTTTGCATAGAGGACACATAATCCATAGAGATTTGAAAAAATGAAAATGCGGAATATATTAAAGCTTGGAGACATACCAAACTTAATATAAAAGGGAAAATGCCACTTGCAAGCTCAGAGGAGATGGAATCAAATGAAACTATAATGTTAGTTGATAGTGATAGAGTTTCTGATCTTTTTAGAGAAGGTAATTTTTATGTTTAAATATTTAAACAACTTGTAGATGTAATTGTGTGATAATCTAACACGAACTACTTGTTGGAACATATCGAATTATTTGCAGGATATGTCTTTGTCGTGGTTGCACTTGTAGACAACACTGAAAATGTGAAATATTATTTGATACGATGCACAAAACAAAATATGAGGTATTAGAAGATTTTGATGATAACGGTTTTATATATGAAAGATGATACATCGCATTGAAAGGCTATTTTTTCAAGAAACCCATCAAACTGATACTCATGTTCACGTTCAAGACTATCAGTTGGATGTCATAAGTTGTCAATATAGTCATTTGGTATGTGCAACACACATAAAGTTAATAGAAGTTCAATCAAGAAAAAAAAAAAAGAGAGTTAGAAAATGGAAAATATCCAAAGCCGATCATGAATGAATAATTGAAGATGGCATACCATTACAATTTATTTAAACAAGTGACATGTACATTCCATAATTTTATATTTTGCATTGAAAGTACACGTATTTATGGATATCTAGGATTCTAGAATCATTTGGTTTAGTTTACTTTCATGGTCCATTCAAATAAGGAACTATATTTTTGATGAATTATAAAGTTTACCGATCCTTATTTACAATTTGAGGGAAGAACCTATAGATTGTATAGGGAACCTAAAATGAACCATACTTTGGGTGATTATACTAATCCTACAAATTATCCATCGTATACACAAATCCTTTAATGCATAACCAATTTACTACATAAAGGATTTGCATTCATTATTTCCAATGATTGAAATGCTTTTTCATATGAAGAGGATAACTTCATATCAAAATTAGGACCCATTTCCATGTCATTATAAGGGACTATTGATGGCTTAGAAAAAAATTCACTAAATGTAGTACCTTTCATAAAATCACCCCCCTCTCTATTAATATCTCTAGGAATAATATCATTCTACAAACAAATAAAAAATAACACCATCTACTAAGACTTGGTTTGTTGCATTTAGATTTTCATTTTTTTAATTGAATTTGGAGTATATTGAGAATTCAAGGCAGTGTATGATTAACATCCTAATTAAAAAAATTAAAGACGTCTTAAAAAGTATTAATTTTAATTATGAAATTGTGAATTTTGATTCCAAAAGTGTTGATATATTAAATTGCTATAATGTGCATTTAGATTTCAATATCTTGAAGCAAATCAAACAAAATTGAAATTATGATCTACTTGAAAAATGTGTATGATGAACCTAAACTACTTATATTCTACACATTAAACATAGTTTTCATTAAGTTTGATTGAAAAAACTTAAGTTGAAAAAGAATTTGATTTTGTGACCTGATAGCAAAAAATAAAAAATAACACGATCTACTAAGGCTTGGTTTGCTGCATTTAGATTTTCATTTTTTTAATTGAATTTGGAGTATATTGAGAATTCAAGGTAGTGTATGATTAACATCCTAATGAATTTTTTTAAAGGCATCTAGTTTTGGAATTCAGCCCTGTAGTGTCCTTCCTTGTGAGCCCTGTAGCGTAGGCATCTAGCTTTGGAATTCATTTCTGTATGGTTATGAGGATAGAATTCGAGCCTGGAAACTCTACCCTTCTATTTATTGTCTCTAATTATTTCACTTTTGTATTACTTTGTAATGTCTGTACTATTGTCATCCTGACATGGGTCTTGTCTCTATGTGATCACAAAGTTGTAAGTGGGTCTTAGAGGCTATGTCCCTTTGTTCTCAAAAACCCATGGTTTGGAATTTGGTGGAGTGGCTCCAACCTATTTTGGATGAATTTTAGGGACGCCCCTTTCAACATTTTCATGCAACCCACCCTCTGTTTACTTTTCTGGATAAGTCGCTACAAGCCTCACAAGGAAGGACACTCTAGGAAAAGGAAGACTGCCACATTATCCATCCCCATAAAACACAAAATACAAAATAATTTCTGTTGTATATTGGAGACACAATCTAGGAAGGTCTTACACTTACCCAATGCTGTCACTTTGCATCCAAGAAGTTAAATCCGATAAGGAGTGTGTTTGTTCAGCTTCTGGATTAGCTTTGTATCTCTGGCAATCACTGAGGCTAGTTGGATATCCTTCAATGTCTCCTTGAAGACGAGTGATTTAATAATGATCCTTGAATCTCCTATAACTATTAGCTCCTTTATCCCCAAAATGATGGTGGTAGACATGTCTCGGAGGAGAGCACAAGATTATGCTTGGTTATTTGTCGCTATCCCCAACCCATAGATATAGGCAAATGTTGTTTTCCCTCATGATCAAAGATGACCCCTCCTACTCCTACCACCCCTATATATGAGTGTTTACTATTACAAAGGTAGTGCCAATATATTTAATGTCCTATTAAAAACTAAATTAATATATTGTAGTAACATGATATCTTTTATTTTTATTTTTTAAACTATTTTTAAATGATTTTCTTTTACAATAATTCAAATGAAAAGATTATAAAATTATATTCCATCTAAATTTTTAAAATTAAAAAAAAAATTAAATGGAATCGTGTCAACTGGTTGTTGCCCTTCCTGGACGAGGTTGTCTATTGTCCGTTGGAACCATTCTTCAATGTAGCTTCTCATGGGGGCCATGTTGATTTCATCCTGGATTTCTATGCCGTAAAGGTCGTTTTCTAATTTCCTTAGATCCATTGAAATACTATGCAGACTCTGTTCAATTTCTTCATTATGTGCGGAATAGTCTAGTACCCAGTGCTCGAGATCATCTACACGATGTTCAACTATGCCGTAAAACTTTTCGAAAGACAACCCCTTTAAAATATCAAGTTGTTCATCGAAGGACTCTTTGGTCATTGACAAGGATTTGAGAATTAAGTTTGGGTCTTGAACATCATTGGTACTTCCAGCTAAGTCTGTTTGGATCAGGTTTGTGAATAATTCTTCCTTTTCTAATATGGCTTGTTTACATGATTCGACAATGAGCTCCAGGTTCTTAACTTTATTTTGCCAGTATGCTTATAATTTTTTGGTCCACTTTGGGGAGGGGAGATTCTCTTGTCTTATTTTCAGTTCCGAGGTGTTGATGGCATGGTTGGAAAAAGGGGTCAACACCTGTTCACAAAAACGTTGATCATTTTTTAAATTCACTTGCAAATGTTCGAGCAAATCATTTGCCCTGTTTCGGAAGGAAACTATATTTTGTGATGTTTTCCAGGCTTCAGTAACTAACTACATTATTTTCTTGATGTTATTGTCTACAAGGGCTCTAGACGATGCAAGGAGGGTAGATGATACTTTCATCTTGGCTGCAGTGGTAGTAGGCACGTTTTTTGCTAAAGGACTGACAAATTCTGGGGTAGCAATGAAAGCCTCCTCAAATTCGTTGAGGTGGTCTTTCAGTCTGGCATTTTCTGCTTCAATTTCTCTAATGGAATCATCAAGAGCATCACCAGTTATGCGGTGAAATAGGGAGATTTGGGAGGACCGCATTTTTCTAAAGTTAATCTTTGTGCGAGATTTGCCTTTCCTATTTGTTACATCTCTCTTTTCAATGACCATATTTTTAAATTGGCTGTCAAAAACAATGCTTTGGAATACGAAGGATTCATCTTTGTCAAAAATGTCAGTCTCAGCTATTTCCATTGCAGACGGACCAAGTGTGTGCATGTGCTCAGTTTCAGTTTCAAGTTGCAACTGTTCACTTTCAATTTCGGGGTCGTCCACCTGCCTTGCATTGTTTTTTCTCTTCTTCGTCACTGGAATTTTTTTAGAACTATCAATTTTTATGCGAGGAGGGTTCTTATCTCCTCCTCCGTTTCAAGATTTCTGGGTTGCTTTCTTACCGGGGTGGGCCATTGAAGCGATGCTCCGTGATGTCATGCTCTTGGGAGTGCTGGTGGGGGACTGGGCACTCTTCTCACTGGATACTCTTCCCTTTTGTTTGTACAATTCAGTCGCGCTTTGCAATGTCTCTACGTCGCAATCGCCAGAATCATGATTGTTGTCATCACTATCCTTGTCTTCGGTCAGGTGTCTATGGATAAAAGAGCTGCTAAAGCCAACTGCCAGTAAATGTTCTCGAAAAATCCCATTAGGGTCTAAATCTTTTAGCCTTTCAGCATATGTTAGGTTCAATTTCTTGAAATGGCCGACAAATTCATCAATCTTGTTGACGTTTCTACACATGAAGTCCTCGACTTTCCAGGGCAGGGGAATGAACTTTTTTTTTTTTCTTGTCATGGAAAAAATGCAACCAGTGGTTGTATTGCCTTGCTATTTCTGCAACAAACATCGTGTCCATGATGTGGCATGAAAGGAAAGCATGATTTCACTTGGAGCCAAAGACCATTAGTACACTGTGATTTTCCTTTTGTTCAAGTGTGCCCTTCCTGTTCAAAAACTTGGTTGCCTGGCCAAACATCCACGGAGCATCCTTCCCTAACAATAAATATTTGAAAACTGAGACAAAGTCATTAAAAACTTCATAAAAACAACGGGAGGCCTTGTGCCTCCACATGGCCTAGTACCAAAATGTTACTAGATCAAATCCACGGTCTATTTTCTTGGAAAGAGACAGTTTTGGAAACAGACAACAATGCACTATTGTGAAAATCAAGTAGGATGACATATAAAATTTATTTGATTCTTTGAATTGTGACAATTGGGAATAGATCTAAATGGAAATTAGCTTCCCCCAATCGAAAATGAATTGTTCCTTGACTGTGAAGTACAAAATATAAATAATTATACGGGGGAAACTAATTTCCCAAAAAAATGAAATTGAGAAAATGGTTCAAGAATTGCTCAATGCAGGTGTTATCCACCCTAGTATGAGCCACTACTCTTCTTCTGTGGTCATGGTCCTTGAGAAATAAGGTTCTTGGCACATGTGTCCTGGCTTCCATGCCCTCAACAAACTCACCATTAAAGACAAATTTCCCATCCCTGACATTGATGACCTCTTGGATGAATTGAGTGGCGCCCAGTTCTTTACTAAACTTTATCTTCGTTCGGGCTACCACCAGATCCATATGAAAGAGACAGAGATTCCTAAGACTGCCTTTAGAACTCATGAGGGCCACTATGAGTTTTTGGTCATGCTCTTTGGCTTGTGTAATGCTCCATCCACTTTCCAAAGCCTCATGAATCATGTGTTCCGTCCTTTTCTCCGTCATTTGGTGTTAGTTTTCTTTGATGATATCCTTATCTATAACAAAACCTGGACAAACCATATTGCTCATGTGAATCAAGTTCTCCATCTACTTTCTTAGCACCAAATTTTCCTCAAACAATCTAAATGTGCTTTTGGTGCCTCAGAAGTAGAGTACTTGGGTCATGTTGTTGGCAAGGACAACGCCAGGGTGGATCCTAAAAAGACTGAATCTATGCAAGATTGGCCTCACCCAAAGAGTCTCAAAAGCTTGCGGGGATTTCTGGGTCTAACAAGTTATTATCGCAAGTTTGTTAAGAATTATGGAAAGATTGCGACACCTCTCACGATACTCCTTAAAAATAACTCTTTCACTTGGACTCCAACAACTGCTCAGGATTTTCAAATCTTGAAGATGGCCATGTGCACCACTCCATCCCTGGCCCTTCCTGATTTCACAAAGACCTTTGTCCTGGAATGTGATACTTCCGGGAAAGGAATTGGCATTGTCCTTATGCAAGAGGGCCAGCCTTTGGCCTTTACTAGCAAACAACTGTCCGAGAGAAATTTGGGCAAATCAATCTATGAAAAGGAAATGTTGGCTATTCTGCATGCCGTGGATCTTTGGCGACCTTATCTATTGGGGAAACGCTTCCAAATTAAGACAAATAATCAAAGCCTCAAGTATTTTATGGAACAACGCCTTTCCTCCCTTGAGCAACAAAAATGGGTGACTAAGATCTTTGGATATGTTTATGAGATCATTTACAAAAAAGACAAAGACAATGTGGTTGTTGATGCACTTTCCAGAAAATATGAAGATGAAGGGTCTCTTTTTTATCTCTCTTTCATTGTACCAGATTGGCTCTAATCTGTTCGCCAGTAATTGCTACACGATCCCAAAAGTTCGCATCTGATACAATAATTGCAGTCCAATTCTCCAGTTTCCCCAAGGTACTCTTGACTCAATGATGAGCCTCGATACAAAGGCCGTTTGTATTTAAGTAAACAGTTAAAATTTAAATCCGCGGTACTTTCTGAGCTTCATGCTACATCCATAACTGGGCACTTTGGGTTTACCAAAACCTATGACCGGGTCAAACATTTTTTTTTCTGGGAGGGTATGAAACAATACATTCGTAATTTTGTGGCTGAATGTGATGTGTGTCAATGCAACAAGGGTGAAATTGTCAAATCTCCTGACACACTACAACGACTTCCGATTCCACCTGCTATTTGGTGAGATATCTCTATGGATTTTATTGTCAGCTTACCTAAATCGGGAAATAAATCAATCATCATGGTGGTAGTTGATCGTCTTTCCAAGTATGCTCATTTCTATGCTCTTCAACACCCATTTACAACATCTACTATGGCTGAACTTTTCATGGATAAGGTCTTCAAGCTTCATGGCATGCCACATTCTATTGTTTCTGATCGCGACCCATCTTTCACCATCAATTTTTGGCAAGAACTGTTCAAGCTACAAGGAACCCAATTGCATCTCAACACAACTTATCATCCCTAGACTGATGGCCAAATTGAAGTTATCAACAAATGTTTGGAAACATATTAGAGGTGTTTTGCATCGGAAAGGCAAAATCAATAGGCTCAATCATTACCACTAGTTGAATGGTGGTACAACTCTTTGTACAATATAGCTACGTGCATGACTCCTTTTGAAGCGATATATGGAAAAAATCCACCTTCAATCCTCTCATATTTTCCAAGTGTCTCAAAGGTCCAAGTGGTTGACCAAACACTTATAGTTCGAGAAGCTATTCTCCGTACCCTCAAAGAGAATTTGGTCATGGCCCATAATCGCATGAAAGAACAAGCAGATCAAGGTCTCTCTGAATGTCAATTTGTAGAAGGGGATCAGGTGTTTCTTAGAATACAACCTTACAAGAAAACATCCCTCAAGGCTGACCATTGTCAGAAACTAGCGCCCAAATTTTATGGTCCTTATACTGTTCTCAAGCATGTGGGACAGGTGGCCTATCAGTTAGCTTTGCCCAATCATTCTAAGCTCCATCCTATTTTTCATGTTTCCTGCTTAAAGAATGTGATTGGAACTAAGTGTCAAACTCAAACCAAGCTTCCTGAGTTCGACGAAGAAGGCTCCATTTGGCTACAACCACAAGTAGTTTTGGACTAGCGTGAGTATGACTGCGTCAACGAACCATCAAGGAAGTGTTATTCCAATGGAAAGATACAACTCCAGTAGATGCCACTTGGTAACCAACTACCATTCTGCACCAATTTCCCCATCTCAAGCCTTGAGGACAAGGCTGTTTTAAGGGGGAGGACATGTTAGGGACCTAACCCCTCATGTAGGTAGAATAATATATTTCCATGTAATAAAGGTCAATATTAATAAGGCCTAGCAATAAGGAAGAATAAGTCCAATGTAAGAAGACCTAATAGAAGCTTTCGCTTCTAGAAGGATCTTCCTCTACATGGTTCTTTTGATAGACATATTTAATTAAATAGGAGTCGAGGGTATGATAAGTTTTGTCTTGGAGATTATTGTAATAGAACTCTGCTCTGCTGGAGGTTTCCCCCTCGAAGAGGCAAGTGAACATTGCTCTCGGTAATCAAAGTGATATTTCTGGTGTTATTTTGTTATCATTTTGGTATTATCATGGTGTTGTTATGGTTATATTGTTGTTCATCTACCATTTCTAGCTATTTATTTCTGTTTTGCATACTTTTTATATCTAAAATATTACATGGATATTCTTCTCACCATATACCTGTCTTATTTTAATTAGAAAAGGACTATAAACGTCATGTCCCTTTTAAGTTTAATCATTTCTAGTTAAAGGAGGATGATTTTAGACAATTAGTGGTTAGGTCTTAGAATAAGTATGATGCCTCTATTGGGGATTCAACCATGTTTCAATTTTCCAGTAATCTCATCCAAATAAAAAAGGTGGCTACAATATGCACAAGAGAGAAGTTAAAGGAAAACCAAAAAGACCCAAAGCAAGAAGAGGCTGAAATAAAAATTGTTTTTGTGCATAATTTTTTCTTGTGTTTTATGATTGAAAACCCTAGAAGGAAGAAAGAAAGAGTTGTTGGAAAAGGAAGAGGCCAAGTGGAGGAACAAAATACAATATGCACAAGAGAGAAGTTAAAGGAAAACCAAAAAGACCCAAAGCAAGAAGAGGCTGAAATAAAAATTGTTTTTGTGCATAATTTTTTCTTGTGTTTTATGATTGAAAACCCTAGAAGGAAGAAAGAAAGAGTTGTTGGAAAAGGAAGAGGCCAAGTGGAGGAACAAAAGTAGAGAAACCTGGTCGACAGAAGGTGATAATAATACAAAGTTTTTTCAAAACACTACACAAGTTATAGAAAAAGTGTCAACACAATTTGGGACATAGGCCTAGCTGATGGTACTTGGAGGGAGTTTTTTTTCAGAGATTGTAGGAACTAGTAAACAACACTTTCATATGCTATTCAAGGAACTTGAAAATGCTCATGTTGCATAATTAGTGAAGGTAGTGAGGCTCTTTCCTAGAATTTACAATGAGAGTGTGAATAAAAATTTAGAAAAAGAGGTTGCAAAGGATGATTTAAAGGCAATGTTACAATATTTTATAAGAGCAAAAAGTCTTGGTCCTTATGGCTAGAATGTTGAATTCTATTTGGGGTTTTATGAGTTTTTCGAGGAGAATATACTTAGAGTGATAGAGGAATCAATAAGTTATGGATGAGTTATGGGTGCGTTATAATCGATATTCATTGCACTTATTCCAAAAAAGAATGAACTTGCTTCCTATGAAGATTTATACCTATATCACTTTCTAACCCAGTCTACAATGTGCTATTGAAGGTTATTGCAAATAGACTGAAGTATGAATTATCAAATGTCATCTAAGAAGAACAATTTCGTTTCCTATTTAATATGAAAATATATGATGCAATAGGAACTACATAGGAAAGTCTTCACTCGATAAAAACTAGCAAAAAATCAGCAGTGATAATGAAAATAGGCCTTGCCAAGGCATATGACAAAGTCAACTAGCTTTACATCAGATTGGTTCTATTGGAGATTGGAATGAATTTATAAATTGTTAATTGGATTATGGGTTTCATAGAATCAACCTCTTTTGTAGTACTTATAAATGGTTTTTCAAAGCTTCAAGGGGTCTTAGACAAGGCTACCCCTTGTCTGCCTTTCTGCTCCTATTAATATCACAAGGTTTAAGTAGGTTGATTGCATAAGCCAAAAGGGAAAGTCTCATCAGAGGAATAAACATTATAGGCTCTATCAATTTAACCCACTTATTGTTTGTGGATGATATCCTACGTTTTGGAAGAGGGTCTCTTAGGGAATTGAATTATTAAAAAAATATTTTGGATCCCTACTGAAAAGCAACATGGGTGGAGGTCAATATGAAAAAATATTGTTTACTATTTGATGGAATGATTGAGGACCTAAAAAGATATATCATACAATTATTTCTCGTGATCTATGGATCCATAGACGAGCGAGTAAACTACCTGGGATTTCACTTAAATCCAAATGACTATAAATATATAGATTGCTTATTGCTAGTAAAGAAGATAGAAACCATGATCTCAGTGTCACAGGCGAGGGATGTAGGTTAGTGTTGGTTAATTTTTTTTTTTTGGAAATCATGCCACTCTACTGGTTCTGGATTGCTTATATTCCAAAAGGATTATTGGATAATCTTAGAAAATTTTTCTTTTGTTTTCTTTGGATTGGAAAAAGGGAAGTTGAAGGTATTTCACTTGTAAAATGGTCAAGGATTGCTAAACCAAAGGAGGCAAGTGGTTGGCGCTTGAAGAACATTTATGTCTTTAGCTAGGACCTAACAACAAAAAGTCTACGGGGAATCCTCTTCAATGAGGATTTGTGGGGAAAAATAACAAAGGCAAAATATCTAAAGGGTAGGGATCCAGAGTATTGGATCAACCAGGAGAGAAAATCAATAAAAGGTTTCTCAAATGTTTGGAAAAGTTTGATAAGAGACTTTTCTATTTTAAGTGATTGGACTAATTGGAAAATTGGATGAGAAAATAAGATTAGAATATGTGCCGATACATGGATAGGATGTAGTGCAAACTCAAAACTTTCAGACTCGCTTATTGAAACTTTACGTCCAAAAGGAATCTTGAAGTTAGTTGATGCTTCATTATAAGGGGATCATGGTCATTGGTTTCAATTTATCAACCAAGGTCTTAGAGCTTTAGGATGAAAAGGCCGCACAATGGACCCAATATATAAATAATCTCGTGCATAAGGTTATTATTCTTAAGGATCAGGATGATAAGCTTAAGTGGTCAAGAAATAAATCTATGAGAGTACTAACTGCTAAGTTTGGATATGAAGCAAAAATAGAGGTAGAAATAGATGGGGAGAGAATCTAGTGGTGGAGACTACTTTGGAAATTGAAAATCCCCCCTAAAACTAGTATCTTCCTATGGCTAGCTCTGTCCAACAAGATCCTAACTCGAGATAATGGTCAAAAGAGGGATTGGATAGGGCATTATTTGTAAGGAATAAAATGAATATGTGGATAACATCTTTGTAAATTGTTCTTTTACATAAATTGTTTGGAAAGTTGTTCTGCAGGGTATTAAGGTTACATTTTATTGGGATGTACCCTCTCTGTTGGAAGGCTTTGAAGTATGCATTTCAAATAGATCTATTCATAACCACAAAGACTTACCCTATTATGTCTTCTGGGGTGTATGAATAGCTATAAATAAAATGACATTTGAAGGAAAAGAGATGATGTCAGGTTTGGCATCTCATCAAATAAGGCTCTCATATGCAGAAGGTTGGAAGCCACCAAAGCATAAGGGTACAAGATGATTGAAGAAGCTAGATATTGATTTCTATAAGCCCTGGGGTTTTTTTGATGGTGTTTGTCAAGGTACCACAGGTATGTGTGGCTCTAGGGCCATTATGTTTTTAAAAAATTCTCATTATTTTACTTTAAAATATGGGGCAGGTTAAGGATCCAATAATAAAGTTGAATTCTATGTCTTGTTGATCCTGATGAAATTAGATGTTGAAAGAATACCTATAAGGAATTCAACTCCAAATCATACCTACTTTCTAAAGAATCTATTTCCATCCAGGAAGGGTCTATAACTGAACAAGAATTCAAGGAAAATGTCCTTTTTGATGAAATTCCAAAGCAACTTCTATTATGACCAGGTCAACATGGTTACGAGTCTAGTTTGTGAAAGTCTTGATCTTGTATATGTTATTGCTCTTTTGAGAGATTAGAAAAGAACCAAGTTTTGCCATGATGGAAGACTATACTGTGTCTTAAGGGCCTAGGTTGAATACTCTCAGAAAAAGATAGGGGTTAGAAGGTTAACTTATATGTATTTTGATTCTACTTTTGAAATATCAAATACAAAGTTTCTTTTTGACGAAAAAAAAGATTTGGTCATGATTTATTGACGTGCAAAGGGTTTATTTATTCTTAATTTCAAATCTAAGTCAAAGCACGAGATCGTTATTGGTAAGTTCCCTCGGTTAATAAACAATTGTGACCACTTTATGAATCCATGGGTGTTGCTTTTAAACCCACTTTGGAATTGTTAATAGAGATCTTGTTTTGGGTAATATTACCAAGACCCCATCTCAAATATTAGAGTTTTAGGTCTCTTTCGGCCATTGCTAATTCCTTGGGTAAGTTTATCACCCTGGATCCAAAGACAAAATAGATGTTTTACACAAATTATGCCGAAATATGTATTTTAACTGACTTGAATAAAGATCTCCCTAATACAATTGCGTTGGAAAGTAAGAAACATAACTTGACACAATCACTAGATTACGGACACATCGTTTTTTTATTATAGATTATCTAGGAGGTCATCCAAGGATATCTTAGAAATGGTCCTAATATTTGGCAGTTTTTTAGGTATTGAACTTCCACCATTTTTTTTAGGTTTCCCATGTGTTTTTTTAATGCTTTGACACTCATTGGTCAAGCATTCAGCTGAGTTTGAAAAATTATTTCCAATGAGCTAAAGAAGACTTAAAACAAAGCAACTTTGGACAACTCAATATTGTCCATATCAATGTGCACACTCAACCCTAAATTTGTGTTAGGGATATGGTTCTTTCATATTAGGGTTTTGGGACTTACAACAAAGTGTAGTTTCAACATATTTCTATCTTATTGTTATGAATGAGCATAATAGACACATCTATTCTCAAAGATAAATATCACCATTCAAGCCCTTGTATTTGTTGATGTTTTTTTACCATTCTTTCAATAATAGAATTTGGTTTCCACTATTATCTTTCATATTGTTCTCAACATAATTTGGATTAGTGATTCAAAGTAATCCACACTATATTATTTCTGTGCATGTCCCCATGAGTTAAGGGTATATGGAATTAGGCCTTGAGGTAATCAAGCCTTATGGATATCTTCCTCGCCAGTTCAAGAAGTGTCCCATGGTAGATGAAAAGAAACATGATGGAGTGGGAGATTCTATCAATTTGTTTCTATAGAAGCCCCCGAGTAATAGAGGCATGAGATGACAGATCATTTCATCGATATCCTTTGATGGCTCATAATATCGACGAAGGCACCTTAAAAAATAAATAAATTTTAAGGAATGACACCATTTAGGGTAGAATTTAATTTCAATATCCCTTTGTTTGAAGGCAAGATAGATGTAGAAGCTTTGGAGAGATGGTTAAATCAACTAGAGAGTTATTTTTCTATTCACAACTTTTCCAACAATAAGAATATTATCTTACCACTCATGAAGTTGCTTCCCCATGTCAAACATTGGTGGGATACTTATTATGATGAACAAGACAAATACGATTGTGAAATGTGTGTGAAAAAATCCACTTGGAGGGATTTTTGTTGATGCCTTCAAGGACGAGTATTTCCCTATTGATATATACGAAGAATAGTACACAAAATGGACAATATTACACCAAGGTAAAGACTATACTATGCCAAAGTACACCAATGCCTTCCATACCATATGTACAAAACTGGGTATTAAGGACTCTTATTGGCGCTTGGTTCTACAATACTGTAACAACCTACATAGATACATCTAGATAGAAATGCATTTTTTGGACATCTCTTTGCTGGGAGTATCTTACTATTATGTTGTTAAGTTTGAAGAAAAAAATTGACAGAAGGGTGAGAAAGAGTGCGTGGTTGGGACTTAGCCCCAAGAAAAGAAGAGATAAGGTGAGCTTGAGTCTCAAAATAAATGATAAAGCAAGGATAACCAAACTCAAGATAACCATTAAAAGTAGCATGCACAAAGTCATAACAAGTCCAGACAATTTCAAATAGATAAACACCACAAAGCACTTCAATACAAGATAAAAACAACAACCCTTAGGGAATGATCTAATTTAGTAGGTAAAATTGAAAATTACATTCATTACCAATGTAAATATAACAACACATTTCATATATGAAGTTTCATCTAAGGCATGCCAAATCACTCAACATTCTCGTGTTATTGTCTAGATAAATCAACATATCAAAATGATGATAAAACTTTCTCAAAACACACAAAAAATAAATAAGAGAATTTATGATAGAAATGATACAACTCCTTAGTATCACACTATGACGATAAAGTACAATACCTTAGCTTTTCCAAAGTTATTACATCAAGTCCTTCCACTTATACCAAGTAAGGATTTCTCTAAAGCTTCCCAAACCTTAGCTAGGGCATCCATAATTACTACAAAACCTAACCAACAAGAACAAGGCATAGCAAGGCATCATACCAAGCTATACTATCCTCTCCAAAAGCTCAAAAACAAGATAACTTCACAACAACTATCCAACCTTGGGATCCATACTTGCATCTCACAAATTTTTCCCTTCACTTGCATCACACAAGTCGAGGAACCCTAGTGCATGCCTCTCAGAAGAACTATCCTTGTTAGAACCTCAAATAGCTAGAATCAAAACAACTATCACATCTCTAAGACACATTACAAATGACAAGTAATAGCAAAGACACTCTCCTCCCTTAAACTAAAGTGAGGGAGGATAGCAATAAAACATGGACCAAGTCCACAAGTAAATCCTAGGCTAAGTTAAAACAAAGGCATAAATGGAGCACTATACTAATAATGAATGCCATATGACACTATAGGGTTTGTACAACCACCAAGATGGCGTGCCCTCCAACTTAGGTGTCCACATGTGTTGGCACGTCGTTGTAAGACCCTAGGTTCAATTTATTCTACCAACAAACCCTATAGACACCGACCCTTTCGACATCACCTGCATGCAAGTGAAGTCTCACCCGAGGCATCTATTGGGGATGTAGTAACCAAGTTTTTGTAAGGATGAGGGGATGGGAGGCTATCATCATATCCATTCCTACTTATCTACCACATGCATCATATTCTTTGTCCCTTTTCCCTTGATTAATTAGTAAACTTTATTTATGTAGCACCATTGTGACACAAATTGCAACATAAACTATTCACTGTAACATTCATCATTACTGCACATCAATCATCTAACAAACAAATCTATATCTAGTTATGCATAAATAGAACATCCATGGACAATCACATAAAAAGACATTGAAACATAATGTGGTTCACCCAAACTTTGGGCTATGTCCACATCCGTTGGATTCTTTATTATTATTTGTGCAATTCATCTTAGGCTTGTGCACTACGCTTACAATAGATACATCATGACATACTTCCCCATCTTGCCTAGATTTTATGTTGTGCAAGCCTCTCCCTAAACCTTCAGACATAGAATCTCTCTCCTTCTTAGTCTATTCACTCAACATAAACAACTTTCGGCCTTCAACACAACTTCAACAACATATTCTACCCAACCCATTACATATTTATACATAGAATCTAGGGCTCAAAAACCTAGTTGCTTGTCCCAAAACCGTATGACAACTCATGAAACTCAATGTTCGAGCGTGCTTTTCCTATATTTGGTCCTGCATGCTACTTTTCCATTCCCGACTTCTCTCCTTCCTGCTTTTTTGCGTATATATGCTTTTCATGCCTAACTTCTTTTGTGCGCACCCTCATTCTTCATTCTTCAAACTGCCCGTCTAACAGGCCCCCAACACTCACCCGTGTCTCGAGCCACTTAAGCCTATTGTGTCGCACCCCTCCATGCTTCCATGAACTTCTAGAGGGCCCCTTTGTTGTTGCGACTTCTTTCTTGACCTCTGCTTCTTGTTCCAAAATCTTCTCTATGACCTACGTAGTCAGGGTCGTGAGTTTCTCCTCGCTATCATGCGCTTCTTACTTTACTGAGCCCTGCGTAATTGCCAATTCCCCTAATACCCTTAGTGCTTCATCCTGCAACGATACTAATAATTGTTGGAGAATCTTCTAGATGTCCCTTATCTTTTCTATTTCATTGTATGACTACCTTTGTTCTAGGATGGCCCTCATATGCTCAGCTGGTGGCAGCGTACTTATTTTCTTCGAATCCTTATGTGCCTTTTCATGTGCATCTATTAATCTAGCTTCCACAACCTTCATCTTTGGATCCTCCATCAGATTTGTCCAAATATGCTCACTTTCCTCACATAGCTTCACACATTTCTCATCCAGTCTCTTAATACTTGCTACTGAGGTCATAATGATTCTTTCTGTTTCTGTCTTTTCCTCCGGTGGTGTCCCTGGTGTGGTGCACAATTCCAAGTCTTTGATCCTGGTGTAGAAGTCTTTAAGGACTTCCCTAATGTTCGAGACTTGTTCTTTCAGAGTGGCTTCTACCAGCATTGACAATTCTCGAATATCCTTATAGATTTTCTGGATGGCATGTTGTATTTTCTCAGCTTCATCCTTCTCCTTCAATATTCTTTCGACCTTTTCCTCAACCACGCTCTCAACCTCTGGTTCTACTGTTTGTGCCCTTGTTCATGATTTCTTTGGTACGGGTTTTGTTTCTTTTGGTGGTTCCATGTCTATAAACTAGTTACCAACGACCAATGCATGCAAGTCTAAGTAACAATGACCAATGCATGTCGACCCTCCACAACTTTTGTGACCCTTCACTAGTTGTCCATGTCCCGTCAAGCCTGAATTAACTGTCTCATCCACCAATGGTGTGATGCATGATTGATTTAATGCCACTTTATTACCATATATTCCGTCGGATTTGTACCTCATACTGAAAGTCTGTCACAATCCCCAACAACTTTTTCCATTTATTGCTACGCGTCGTCTTTATGACTTGTCATTAACGCTCTTTAAACATCGTTTATGACCTTTTAATGCCTTTAATGGTCGTTATGGTCCTGTTTTGTGCGTTTCTTATGTGCGTACCTAACTGTCTTTGTGTTTTTTCTTTTATCTACGCAACACTCAATTTTTATGCATGGGTCCCGTTGTTGTATCTCCCTTAATTCTTACTGTCTTAGCTTTGGTTTTCTTTTTCTTTTTCCATTTTTTCTTCTTTTTCCTTTTTCTACTTTTTCTTTTTCTTTTACCTACTATAATACACTACTATGGTACATTCGGTCTTGCACAACTCATATTGGTGTGCAAACGGTCAACTGCCTCTATAGAGTTTCACTCGACTTCCATTCACCATGCCTCCCAGGGCTTATCCATTCTGTGTTTCCAACTGCGCAACACCTACCTCCGTCACATGCTTAATCACTGTAGATTTTAACCTTGTACAATTATTGACTGCAAACACATTTTCAGTAAAGAACAAAAAATATACAATGACAAATACACACATTACACAGAGATTTTTCCCCTGGAAACCCAAACTGAGAAAACCAACATATTCTATATTCATTCACATCATACATTGTTTACAATAAAATATACATATAGGAGCTAGCAGAATCTAAAACCCTAATCCAATGACCTGGATTAGTCAACAACCCTAATTCCTTAACCATAAATAGAAAACCATTGGAAAAAAACTATGTGTCGAAAAACCGCCCAATAATGGACACGAGAATCGAGGCAACACAAAAAACGAGGCAAAAAATGGGACACATTTCATGAGGCAATTTTTTTTTCATGCAAAGAATATAACACATACCCAACATTCTCCCACTTGTTGTTTTCTTTGCATATAGGGGGTTACAAGGTTACATAGTCAATAATCTAGGGCAACAATGCCCATAGATCCTCTACACCAAGAGAACTTCTCAGTGCTCACATATTTTGTTAATGAATCTACAACATTCTTCAAAGTATCCACCTTCATCAACAACACTTTCTTTTCGTCAACCATGTCTCTCACAAAGTGATATTGAACATCAATATGCTTTGTCTTTGAATGATAAGACAGGTTCTTCGCTAGAAAAATTGCACTCTGACTGTCACAATCTATCCTTATAGCTTGCTGTACCAACCCAATACCTGAACACAATATTTGTAACCATACTGCTTCCTTTCTTGCATGAGTGGCTACCATGTATTCAACTTTTGTAGTTGAAAGTTCCACTACAAACTATATTTTGCTCATCCAACTGATTGATCCTCCAAACATGTTAAACACATACCTGCTTGTAGATCTCCTATGATCCAGATCTCCAGCCCAGTCTGCATCCACAAGGCCATGTATGTCCAACACTATGTCCAATCCAGGTCTTCCTTGGTAGCACAATCCATAGCTAACAGTACCACACAAATATCTGAAAACCCTTTTTACTGTTGTCCAATGCTCCTTCTCTGGTTTTTCCATATACATGCTCAAAACTCCCACTACATGTGCATTGTTTGGTCTATTACAAACCATTGCATACATCAAACTACCAACTGCACTCGCATATGGAACACGAGACATGTCCTCCTCCTCTTCTTGTGTCTTGGGACACTAATACACAAATAAATTTACACCAACATGAATAGGGACCTTGACCGGTTTACATTCCTGCATATTAAACCTCTGCAATATTGTCTCGACATATTTTCTTTGATTTAACCAAAGTTTCCTCTTTTCCCGATCTCTTTTAATTTCCATGCCCAAAATGAAATTTGCAGCACCGAGATCCTTCATGTCAAATTTAGAGGACAATTGAGTTTTCACATATTGGATAATCTCCTTGTTGTTTCCTATCAACAACATGTCATCCACATACAAGACCAAATAAATCAAATGAATGCCAATTAATTTAAAATACACATAGTGATCCTCTTTGCTTCTTTTGAATCCAAGTATCATCATATAAGTATCAAATTTTTGATACCACATCCTTGGTGATTGTTTTAAACCATACAAGGACTTTCTCATCTTGCATACCAACTCCTTTTTTCCCTTCACAACAAATCCTTATGGTTGCTTCATATAGATTTCTTTTTCTAGATCCCCATGTAGGAATGTTGTCTTTAGATTCATCTGTTCTACTTCAAAATAAAATTCAACAACAAAAGATAACATAAATCTAAAAGAATTTAACTTGGAAACAAGAGAAAAAATCTCACCAAAATCAATTCCCTCAACCTGGGAATGACCCTTTGCTACTAAACAAGCTTTGTATTTCTCCACTTTTCCTTTTGCATTAAACTTTTTTTTAATACCCATTTTCTGCCAATGGGCTTTCTTCTAGTCGACAACTCCACTAGATCCCAAGCCTCATTCTTATCCAAGGCTGCCATTTCTTCATCCATGGCCTTTTTCTAGAGTTTTCCATCCTCTGAATCCACTGCCTCCTTGATAGTTCTAGGATCATCACCGGTAATAGACGAAACCAAATTTGAATGAAAATCATGTGGAGTATACCTTTCTGGTTTCCTTCTTTCTCGAACTGATCTCCTCAATACTGGAGTATGAGGATCTTATTCTTCTGATTCATGTTTTTCTATAAAGTCCCATTCATCATTCTTTAATTCAAACTCTATTTTCTTTGGTTCTTCCTTGGTAGGACATCTTGTTTGAAAAAATATTTTATTTCTCAAAATACCACATCTCGACTATACACAACCTTCTTAGTTTCTGGGTTCCAAAGATTATAACCTTTAAGACCATCTTTATACCCAATAAAGATACCCTTTTTCAGCCTTCTTATCTAGCTTACTCTATTTTCCTTTGGAACATGAACACATGCCTCACAACCAAATACCTTGAGACGTGTGAGAGGTTTATTACCAATCCATACCTCTTGTGGAGTCTTTTCATCTAGTGCTGATGAGGGTGATCTATTGACCAGGTAACATGCAGTACCCATTGCCTTTGCCCAGAATTCTTTCCCTAACATGACACCATTGAGCATGCACCTTTATTTTTCCATCACCGTCTTGTTCATCCTTTCTGCAACTCCTTTTTGCCAAGGTGTATATGGAGTATTTTTTCCATCACCGTCTTGTTCATCCTTAACACCTTAATTCTTTTCTCTATTTGATTCTCAACAAGAGCCTTAAATGCTTTAAACCTATCAAAGACTTCATATTTCTTCCTGAGAAAATATATCCAAGTATTTGTTGAGAATTCATCTATAAATGAGACATAATACACAAATTTTCCCAATGATGAAATTAACACAGGTTCAAACACATCAATGTGAACTAGTTGTAAAATTCCTCCTGCCCTCATTGCACTAGAAGGGAATCTTACCCGATTCTGCTTCCCATATACACAATGTTCATAGAAATCAAAATCCAGAGAGAAATTAGACATACCTTGAACCATACCTTTACCGTGTAGTAGTCGAAGACCCTTCTCTCCAATATGACCTAGTCTTTGATGCCACAACATAACATTTTCTCCAGAGACTGTAGGAGTTCTTTCTTCTGCAACTCTAAGATCAGGTACAATGGAACTATTACACCCATCACTAATAGTGCTTCATTGAAGCTTATACATAGTTCCAAACCAGACTCCCTTCAACAAAACCATTGCTTCTCTAACCATCCTGCATGTTTCCTTTTCAAATATTGTTTTTACCCCTACATCATCCATTTTGGTTACAAAAATCAAATTTTTGGCCAATCCTGGGATGTGCAGAAAACCAGGTAGTGTTCTAATCCTTCCATCTATGAGCCTCAACTTGAATTTTCCTCGTCCTATGATTTTGGTTGTCGAGTAATCACCTAGGAAAACATTACCTCCATCACACATTTCATATTCACAAAACCACTCCCTGTGGGGAGTCATATGAAAGGATTCACCTGAGTCAACCAACCATGCCTCATGATCTGCATGTGTGCCTGAAGAATCCAAGTACACATCCCCTCCTTCCTTGGAGGTCTTTTCTGATGTAGAAGGATCTTCTTCAGATCCCTTCTTTTTCTCAACTTTGGATCTACACTACTTCTTGTAGTGCCCTTCTTTTCCACATCTCCAACATACCTTTAAAAACTTTCCAGGAGATTTAGATCTACCCTTAGACTTAGATCTCCCACTTGAGGACTTAGATCTATTTATTTCACGGGAACGTCCTCTTGTAAATAATGCAATCTGTGCTCCGTTCTTCCATGTTCTTCTGTCTCATCTCTTCCGACAACAAGGATGAAACCACTTCATCAAACTTCAAGGAATTTGTATTACTACCTATGGCTACAACCAGACTTTCCCACGAGTCTGGTAAAGAGTACAATAAACTGATACACTTATCTTCATCTAAAATTTTAATCTCAACAGATACTAACTGAATTACGACAGTATCGAAGGCATTCAAATGCTCTGCCACTGAGTCTCCATCTCTCATCCTCACATTATACAACTTCTTTCTCAAGAATAGTTTATTTACTAGGGACTTAGACTGATACAACTTCCCCAACTTATCCATAAATCCTTGGCTGTAGATTCCTCTGACACATTCAATAATACTAAATTCGAGAGACACAATCAGATTGTGCTCTTCACCTTCTGATCCAATTTTTTCCAGTCATCTGTTGAAGTTCCTGTAGGTGCAGTACCTGGATCCACCATGATCCACTAATCTCTGTCCACCAATAGATCTTCCATGTTGAGCTACCACATCTCAAAAATTTTCCCATTAAACTTCTGGATCTCCATTTTCAAACTGCTCACCATTTATCTTCACCTGAAGAATCAATAATGTAGATCTCCCATTGTAACAAGGCTTATCACAGCCCCGAGCCAAATCCTTGACCATAAAGGTGTCCCCCTGAAGCCAATAATTGCTCTGATACCAAATGTAGATTTTAACCTTGTACAATTATTTACTACAAACAAATTTTCAATAAAAGAACATAAAATATACAATGGAAAATACACACACTACACATAGATTTTTCCCCTAGAAACCCAAACGGGGAAAACCAATATATTCTATATTCATTCACATCATTCATTGTTTATAATACAATATGCATATAGGAGACAACGACATCCAAAACCTAACCCAATGACCTAGATTAGTCAACAACCCTAATTCCTTAACAAGAAATAAAAAACCATCAGCAAAAAACCATGTGTCAAAAAGCCACCCAACAATGGACATGAGAATTGAGGTGACACAAAAAAATGAGGCAAAAAAGGTGACACATTCTCAAATAGAAACCTCGCATTAGTCTCCATGGTGCAGTCTATGACTAATGATGCTTCTGCCCATTTGGTCAAATACTCTGTGGCAGTGATTATATACCTAGCTCTTGATCTTCTCGCTGGTGGGTGGATCAATCCAACAAAGTCTATTGCCCATTTATCAAATGCCTATAACGTAACCTATGGGTGTAATGGCATCTCATCCCTTCTGGATGGCTTTCCCACCCTTTCACAAACAACACATGCTTGAAAATATTCTTTAGCATCCTTATGAAGTGTGGGCCACCTGCATAATGTATTCTGCGCTGTTGCTTTACCTGCGTAATGTCCTCCTGCAATTCATTCATGCGCTTCTGAGAGTATCATTGGCCTTTCATGCACTAACACACATTGTCTTAATATTCCATCTGCACCTAAATTTTACAAGTTCCCTACAATAAACTGAGTGTCTGCTGCTTTAACCACTAACTGTTTCTTCTGTACAAATATCATGTTTGATGGAGCCATTCATGTACTTAGAAACTGCATAATGTCTGCGAAGTAGTCATCCACCATTTTAACTGCAAATAAGTGTGCATCCGACAAGCTATCATTGATACGGATTTATGAGTGGAACGAAATGAAACAACAGATTTATAATATTAACACAGAGACACAGTGAACAATAAAAAAGATATAGTAAAGCTTGGCTTCTATTAAATAAGAAATATGCTGAAAACTGTAAAATGCAGACTGAAAACAAACTTGCTAGAATGGTGGTAGCTTATCTTTGAGAAGAGATGCGATGACTACGCTCATTTGTAAGAAGATGAGTATGATGAGGCTCTTAAGGCCTTTTTATAATAAACAAGAATGCAAAAACCCTAAACATCCAAAAACCTAACCCTAGAAGATGAAGCACCAAAATTCATGTGGGCCTCGTTGGGGTAAGTTAGTACAACAACTTCCCGAGGTTGTAACTTTTGCATATGATCTCCATTTTGAGTGCATGATAACTCGTTGGAAAGGTATTGACGACGAACTTCATTTATAGGGATCAATCAACGCCTTCGATTATCAATGAGGTGCCTGATCATGAAAAAGCATCGTTTAGGCCCTCAAAATGGCCCTAGATGTTTAAGAACCGAAAAACTGCTAAAAATAGTAAGTTGACAAAAAACTGTTTTGAGCCAATTGGACATGGTGGGTGGCCACTGAGATCCTTCTGGATCAATCCTCCTCCCTTAGGAAGCAATGGTCTCCATTGCGTTGAGTGCCCCCATCATATGAGGAAATTTTTGCTGAATTTGGCCCCAGGTGAGCCACTTGCCTTGGTGCAGGAGTTGCCCTGCTTTGATAACCAGATAGAGCTGAATCCTCTGCTAGCGAGTGCCGTTGACCTATGTATCCACAATATGATCAATGGATACCTATTCCATGTAGTCAAGGTTGAGATCTATTGGTATCAATTGTTCTACTATCTCTAAGGTGTCTAATAATGGTGGGAAATAAGGCCGAAGGAGGTCCACATTGAATACTGGGTGCAAGCCAAGGAGTGGGGGAAGGTTGAGCTCAAAAGTATTGTCACCCACAACCTTGGTGATGGTGTAGGGTCCATAACAGAGTGGAAAAAGCTTCCGACGAGGCCCTATAAGTCATTCTTTCTGCAAGTGCAACCAAACTTGATTTCCCACCTGAAATTGGTGTCACACTCAGTGTTGATCATGGCACTTCTTATACTTGGAATTGGACTTCTATAAAATATCCTAAACCTGTTGGTGGATGTGATGGATCCGCTCAATGAACTGGGCGGCTTTGTCAGCTCCAATTGGAGCATGCGATGAGTCTGCCTAGGTGGTCGCAAGGGGTAGTGCAACATCCATGGGACCCAATGGTTTAAATCCCAACCCCACCTAAAAGGGGTTGTGGCCGATGGAGATATGTATGAATCTCTTGTAGCTGTGATGAACATAGGGAAGAATCTAATCCCAGGCGTGGGGTGCCTAGAATTGTACATGTGTAGGATATGCACGATCATCCGGTTGATGACCTTGGTTTGGCCATCCATCTAGGGGTGGAAGGCAATGGACTTGGCGAGCTTCGTGTCCAACAATGACTAGAGGCTTGACCAGAATGTGATGAGGAATCGAATGTACCGATATGAGATAATGGTTTGTGGGATCCAAAAGTGTACCCACACTCGTTCAAAGAGGAGCTTCACAATGGCCTTCATTGTGATGCTCTTCTTGTAGGTGACCATAATCGCCATCTTAGAAAAGCGATCAACAACCACATAAACACAATCATTTCCCTAGTTGGTGGATAGAAGAACCAACATGTAGTCCATTGAGATGGATTTCCAGGGCCTGTTAGGAGTAGGTAGAGGAGTGTACATGCCTTGTTTCTTAATGACCGGTTTTGGAAATAGTGCAAGCAGTGCAGGACCGAATATACTTGCTGACATCTTATCAAAGTTTTGGCCAGTAGAAATGTTGTTGCAACACTACCACTGTCTTTTCCACACCGAAGTGTCCTACCACCCGACTGTAGTGGGTTTCCCAATTCAGCTTCGCTCTCTCGCTTGATGGAACGCATAGATGGCCCATATGGCACAACAACCTGTCCTGAAGATGGAAATTGGTGACAACTGTATTTGTGCCGAACATCTAATAGGTGTTGGTGAAGTCAGTATCAGTTTCATAGAGGTGGGTCCATTCAGAGGTCTCGTGGCTGGAAGAATTGAGCACTATGGTGAGTGCCACAATTGTTGGTCGACTGAGGCAATCAATGAATTGGTTGGTACTTCTTGTTTTATATTTGATGTTGAGGTGGAACTGCTGCAAATATGTGGACCACTTCTGAAGACGATCATCCTACAATTTTCCTTGTGTTTGCAAGAACTACAATGACTTATGATCAATGTGGATGACTGTCTCCTTCTCTAGAATGTAATGACTCCATTGGTGGTAGGCTTGCACAATGGCATACATTTCTTTATCGTAAGTAGGGTATTTACAGACAACAACTGATAGTGTCTCACTATGATAGGACACAAGGTTTCCCTATTGAGTGATGACTGCACCCACAACATAGTATGAAGCATCTGTCTTGATCTCAAGGGGCTTTTGTAGGTTAGGTAATGAAAGCACTCGGGCGGAGCACAAGCACTACTTCAGATCATCGAATGCTTTCTGTTTGGACAGGCCCCACAAAAATTTTACATTACCACCACCTTTGGTTATTTGGTTGAGGGCCCATGCAATATGGGAGAATCCCAACATGAACCTTTGATAGAAATTGGCAAGGCCTAAGAAGCTCCAAAGATCAATGAGCGTGGTTGGGGGTGGCCAATCATGAATGACTTGGATCTTGTCTGGATAAACATACACACCATGTCCATCAACAATGTAGCCTAGGTACTGGACCCTACCCATGCCGAAGGAGCATTTTTCTAAGTTGTCATATAGCTTGTGCTGTAGCAGAATGTGTAGAACCTGTTGAATATGATGCAAGTGTTCTGCCCAAGTCTTGTTGTAGACGAGGATGTCATCCATATACACCACCACAAAAGAATTAGTGAAAGGCCGCAAGATATCATCCATCATCCTCATGAAAGTTGCCGGGGCATTTGTTAAACCAAAGGGCATGACCATCCATTCAAAAATACCTTCTTTTGACTTGATGGCAGTTTTCCATACATTTGTTGGTTCTATTGGGACCTGATGGTAGCCAGACTTTAGATCAATCTTAATGAAATGTTCCCCCCCCTTGAGCTAATCAATGAGATTTTCGATTTGGGGAATTGGGTACTCGTTCCTGACTGTGATTTTATTTAGGGCCCGATAATCAATGCAAAGTCGCCAAGTCCCATTTTTCTTCTGCACCAACACGATTGGGCATCCAGAAAGTGATGAAATAGGTCAGATGTGCCCCTTGTGGAGAAGTTCTTGGATCTGACACTTGATCTCCTCATTTTCTAGCAGAGAACGACGATAGAATGATCAATTGGGTAGCGGTGTGTCGGGGGTTCAGATCGATTGGATGCTTGACCTGACAGTGCAGAGGTACCCGAGTATGTGATGAGAAGATGTATTTGTATTCTTCCATGACCTCATCACTGTCTTTTGCTGCATGGAGAGGTCAGTCGTGGAGGCCATGGATGTGGCTACAACCTTTCGCTCACTCTGAGAGCGAATCACGAAGAAGAAAAAATTCTTGGTCTGAGAAATGACCTTCCTACATTGCTTAACAGAGATCAAGGAAATAACACTAGGTGGGACTACCTCGGGTATCCTGTACAATTTCCTTTTCAAAGTAATAATAACATTGCGAGGCGTAGACTCATATACAACATGATGTTACCATAAATAAGGTTGGCCCAAAATAAAATCACAAAATTCAAGGGGATAAACATCACACAATACCTCATCTTGAATGGCTCGATGTCATACAATAGGTGGCACTATTGGCTGACGCGAAGATCCCTTCCTTTACAGAGACATCCAATGGTGTAAGGTTGCAGGTTCAGTGTTGTCGGCAGGCTAGCCGCTTGACTACCTCTGCTGAGATGAGGTTCTTCTGGCTACCACTATCAATGGTGAAGTGCAGTAGAGTGCCTTTTACCCACATATGTGAATGAAAGAGGTGCTCGCCTTCCTCTTGCTCATCAGGTTCACCGAGATAGATATTGGTGGTAGCAATGGTGGCACTAGGTTCCATGTCAATGATCCATCTCCCATTTTTTGGTTCTGACTCAGATTCAAAACCTGCATATGATTCAGAGGCTTTTACCTCAACCACTAATGACTTCTTTGAGCAACAATCAACAGTGTTATGTCAGGGGCTCTTATGGAAGTCACACCACTTTCTGGTATCTTTCTTTGTCTTCTTATTGCCCTTCTTTGCTTGTGGCTTGGAGTGGTTGTCCCAAGGTTTCCCATATTTTATCTTTCCTTTGTTTTGTGGGTTGGGGCTTCCCTTTCCTTGCTTCTACTGTGAGGGGTTCCTAGACCCAAACAACCGCTTCTTTTGTTTCAACTTTTGCTCGATTTTGACGTCATATCGATAGGCCACACCCAAGGATGAGATGCCCAAAAAATCCATTTTGTCTGGATGTATCTATGTAGACCACCACGATACTTGAGCACCAAATGTCACTCAGAATATTTGATACCCAACTTGGTGCGCAAGGTATGGAATACACTCGTGAAATCTAACACTGTTTGGTCTCTTTCCTATCGCAGTGTGGTCCATCTTGTATACAAGTCATCATAACTTTCAACAAGGTAGTATTATTCCTTAATAACATCCCTGAAGGAACCCTAAGTGGGTGCAACTGCAAATAATGTGGATCCCTCTATTTGATTTTTCTCACAGAAAGTTTCCCATCAATATTTTCATGGGGGACGACCTTGAGGAGCGCAAATGTAATATTTTCTCTATCGAAAAAGTTGTGGAAAAAAATACCCTTCTAGAAGGTTTAACCATTTATCTACAGTATCAACATCTATTTTACCTTCAAATATAGGAATATCAAAATTGATTTGTACCTTGAAGGGGGTAACGCCTCTGCTAGAGGTGGATGCGTCACTTGTCAGGAGCCTTCGAAGGATTTGTGCAAAGTTGTCCATCATCTCGTTCTTCTGTTGCTCAAGGGCTTCCTTGAGCAACATTTTGAAAGTATCTCTTGTCCCATCATCTTTATTTTCACCCACCATGGATAGTTTCTTGGGCATGCGAAAGCAGTTGTCCTCAAGAGAAACAATCTCGAGACCCAACTCTCTATACCCTGACCGCGTTGGGGACACGCATTAAAAAAAACCGATAAGGAGTAGACCACTCTGATACCACTGATCTAGATTGATGAGTGGAAAGAAATGAAACCACATATTTATAATATTAACATAGATACAGAATGGACAATAACAAAGATATAATAAAACTTGGCTTCTATTAAATAAGAAATGTGATGAAAACCACAAAATGCAGACTGAAAAAAAGCTTGCTAGAATGGTGGTAGCTTATCTCTAAGAAGAGTTGTGATGACTACGCTCATTCGCAAGAAGATGAGTACAATGAGGCTCTGAAGGCCTTTTTACAATAAACAAGAATGCCAAAACCATAGACATCCAAAAACCTAACCCTAGAAGATGAAGCGCCAAAAGTCATGTGGGCCCCGTTGGGGTAAGTTAGTACATCAACTTCCCGGGGTCATAACTTTTGCATACGATCTCCATTTTGAGTGCACGATAGCTCTTTGGAAAGGTATTGGCAAGGAACTTCATTTAGGGGACTCAATCAAGGCATTGGGCTATCATTATGGTTCTTGATCACGAAAAGACATTGTTTAGGCCCTCAAAATGGCCCCAGAAGTTCAGGAATCGAAAAACTGCTAAAAATAGTAAGTTGCCAAAAAACTGTTTTGAGCCAGTTGGACAAGGTGGGTGGCCACCAAGATCCGCTTGGATCAGTCATCTATATTCCCTGCATATTCTTCTGAGAGTATGCATGATAAGTGATTTGGTCCTACATTCAACTTCTTTGGTTTCACAAAAACCTCAAAATCATATTCTTAGAATAACATCAACTATCTTCATATTCTCCCCCCTAACACTAGATTGTTCACTAAGTATCTTAGTACATAATGGTGTGTATACATATTAAAGTGAGACCACAATAAATAATTTCTAAACTTTTGCAATGCATATACCATTGCCAACCCTTCTCGTTCTGTGGTAGTGTAATTCTGTTCCGCTATTGACAACTTCCTGCTTGCAAAAGCAATTGGGTGGTCTGTGTCTCCTTCCCCTGGCTGAGATAGTACGTTGCCAAAATCTATGGATGACACATCTACATGAACATGGAACTCCTTCTTCCAATCTGGGAAGATCAAAATCGACGCAGTCACTAATTTTTGCTTCAATATATCCAAACCTTTCTGACAGTCCTCATTCCATTGGAAATTAGCTTCTTTCTTCAACAACCTCTCCATGGGTGCTGTAATCTGCGCATAACCCTTAATGAACTTCTTGTAATATCCTGTATGACCTAGGGTTTCTCTCAACTGTCTGATTGATGTGGGTGGTTGTAAATCTAAAATCATTGCAATCTTCGCAGGATCCACTAATAAGTCCTTCTTACATACCACATGGCCCAACAAAATTCTTAAAGGAGCACATAAAATATAGTTCTTCAAATTCAGTGAAATATGAAATTGTTTGCATCTATCCAACATTAACCCGAGTACTTCTATGTGATTTTTCAATAGACTAAATACAATCCAATTGTCTCAGTACACTTCAAGGAACTTATGAATAAATTCGTTCAAAGCTGCAACAACAACTCTTGAAAAAACCGCAGGTGCATTCTTCAGTCCAAAGGGCATCACTGTGTACTGATAACTTCCCCACTCTATTGCAAAAGTAGTCTTATACATTTCTTCTTGCACAATCCTTATTTGGTGATATCCTTAGAAGTCATCTTTGAAAGAATAGGTCTCCTATCCCCTTAAATTCTCTAGCACTTCATCTATTAAAGGTGTTGGAAATGGATCATGTAGACTTGCATCATTTAGCTTTCTTAGGTCTACACAAATATTGATTCCCCCTATTTTCTTATCTTGTCCTACCATTGGACTTATCCATTCTGATTCCACTACTGGTTCAATGGTTCCTGCTTCCAAAATTTGGTCTATCTCCGCTTCTACCTTCTCTTTATACTCCGGATTTAACCTGTAGGGTATCTGTCTCACTGGATTAGCATCTAGTTTCAAAGGGATCTTTATTTCTCCTAAATCGCCAGCTATCCCCTTCATCTCCGAGAATGTGGTCGGTAATAGATCCCGATACTCACACAGATCTGCAATCTTCTCCACAGTTTCATCATTCCAATAATAGCCTATCTGCACAAACTTTGGGTTTTCCTTTGTCCCAATATTTAGCTTCTGTGTCTTTAGTGGCTGTGCATACACAACAAATTCAAGCTCTGGCCCTTCTACTGCGCGTTCTCCATCGGTTTTAGGTACTGTATATTCCTTGGATCTTCCTCATCTTGTTCTTCTTTAGAAACATTATAACATTCTAGTAACTCATGAATAATCAGAGAAGCTCTGTGCACACTACACACCAGTGCCACCTCCATTGGCCCTTCTTTTGAAAAAATCTTGGTTCGAATGGCCTATAACGCTGCATTTACTAATGGAGATTCATGTTCAAAAGTAAATTTTACCTTAAACTCGTCCCGATTTGTTGTTTCTATGTGCATTTCTAGTTCTAAATACCAGTTCTTAGGAATTGTATCCAGTGTATGTATAAACCTATGCATCCATTCCTTATTTAGTATCAAACTCCATATGTTTCTGCACTACTCAACATGATCTATTGGATCACCTACTCTTGTATATTTCTGCGTAGTATACTCAACCTCACTACTGAATCTAACTTGCATCAATCCTCTACACTACTTCCAGTCTTCTATTGCTTCTTAGTGTGCAACCCACCATCTAGATGGAGTGGCCTTCAAGACAACATCCAATAGTATTTGTTTCTTGGGTATATGCAACTCAAACACCTGTAAGAAAGATTCTATGTCAGTCAAACCATCATACTTGGGCGAATCACATAGTTCTGTTCCAATCCAACGCAATGATCGAGTTATGCGTGCACATCGTCTAGTTGATACTTCATGCATCCTCTGTTGCCAATGTTCTAGACCTTCCTCTAAGTCCAGCGCACATAAGTTAATGCTTCTCCAATTTAGTGCACCATTTGAAGTTGGGTCAAGATAGTCATTCATCCGCGTAGTCATGTTATACAAATTGTCAGTTTCATTCCCTTTTACTGGCTCTATGTACCTCTTTCCTTATGTCAGATCCAATGGTTCAGTAACCTTCAAGTATCCTACCTCAAATATCATTTCCCTCTTTCTAATGTTAATAATTTCCTGATTGGAAAAGGCCCATTCTAACCCCTTTAGTGATGGATATGGCTGACTATCATCCATGATTTCAATGACTTCTAAATCTCCTACTTTGTGCACCCCATCTATATTTACAGGTACTCCTATCAATTGGCCATTTGATACTATCTTGTGTTGGTTTTCCAATCTTAACTGGATAGGAGACCAAATCAACTTGGGTTTCCCCATCATTTCCCATATCTACTTTGGTAACACATTTACATCCGAACCCAAGTCTAAAATAATGTTATCCACATCATATTCCTCAATATGCGCACCTAATATGAACTCTCTGTGGTCCTCTTTTTGCACAGTACTTGATTCACTACCCTCTATGTGGTAGGAATTTCCCTTTCTTATGTGCAATGATCAATCATGTCACATAGCGCACCCAATGCAGTTTCATCTTTCATCAGTTCTATGCAACTTCTCAAAAACTCTCTTAGAGTTCTTACCTTCTCAAGTGGCTTTTCTAGTATAGTATGATCACAGACAAGAGGCACATATGATGTTG
The DNA here is from genome assembly GCA_009831015.1 of Picea engelmannii. Taxonomy (NCBI): domain Eukaryota; kingdom Viridiplantae; phylum Streptophyta; class Pinopsida; order Pinales; family Pinaceae; genus Picea; species Picea engelmannii. Next base: position 344,634 of record ML790280.1, on the reverse strand, counting down.
ATGCCACCCAATGTGGTCCCAATATCTCTTTTCTTATCTTATGATACATCTCCTTTTTTGGTTGAGGGTCAAATGTCGACATAGGTCCTGTTGATTTCCTCACCCATTGCTCAACCTACCTCCCTCCATTCATCACATCAACCCCTATTATAGTTCCTTCACACGTAACTACTGCTATTCTAGGTCCTTCATCGTGTTTCTCGACTGATATCTTATGTACTTTCTGATTTGGATTCTCGTTCTGATTCCCTCTTTCCCGCCACTTCACAAATAGTTGAGGACATTCTTCTGTCGCATGATCTAATTCTCTAAAATAAGTGTAGGTTGTACAAGGATTTAGGGAGTCACGATCTAAGTATCCTAGTTGATTACAATTATAACATATTATTGGTCCTCTACCTCCTCTGCCAAAATTTCCTCTACCTCAACTTCTACCAAATCCTCCTCAGTTTCCTGAATTAAATCCTCTCTGATTATTATATTGTGGACCACCTCTTTCTGTCGCAACATTTTCCTCCTAAATCCTATACATTTTCGAAGTTCTCTCTCTCATCAAATTGAATGCGCGACAATCCTTCTCTTTGTGCTTGACTGACTTGCAAAAGTTACAAAACAGATTCCTTGGTGTACTCTGGTATTTCTATAGCAATGGACACTTAGTCAGATGATGTCCCCATTTCTTACATATTTCACAGTATCCCCCTCCTGGTAGTGGATTCAGTGCTCCAATCGCCAAATACCACATAAATGTTGAGCATTCGTCCTTATGGTTGCCTTCATTCCTACACTTGGTACACCAGATTTGTTTCCACTTTTCCTTCCCTTTTGTAAGCTCTACCAATTGAATTTTTAAGGCAACTAACTGAGTCTAGACTTGCACCATCCCTCCACCATCTCCTACAGGAGATGCTTCCATCTTCATTGCAATCTCCAAAGCTTCAGGCTGTGACACAACTTTACGTTGAATCAACGACTGACGAATGTGTGGTAGTAGTCCCACAACAAACCATTCTTGGTGTTGTTGATCGAGAATTTGAAATGTAAATCTACCCATAAAATCCTTAAATCTTTGATCATAGTCTGAAACTGATTTAGTCTGCACCTGTTTGATTTCCTTCAACTCTGTAATGTACCGCGACTCATATTTTGGCTTCTTGAACTCTTTCAATAATGCTTGTCTAGTTTCTGCTAAAGTCGTTGGTTGTCCTGTAGGTGTGGTACTCTATAGTTTCATATACCAGACTAATGCGTAGCATCTAAAAGTTGTTTCCAACTACGCAATCTTTATAGCTTCATCCTTGACATTCTTCACATCCCAAATTGTTTCAAATACAAATAGATGTTGTTCTGGGTCCTCTGACCCAACTCCTTGGAACTCAGGTAGTATCAAGATGTTGTTTAACCCTGCCATGTTGTTTTGGGTAGTACCTCCCCTTGACGATGCTAGTTGAATCTGACTCGACGCACTTCCCCCACTGCTCTGACTCGATGCATTGCTCCCACTATTTTGATTACAAATATTATGGCTTTCTCTGTTGATTATGAGTGCTTTTGACAAATCCTCAAATTTTACTTTTGATCTAGGTGATGCACATGGGGTCATGGAATCGACACAGGATCCAGTATGAGTAGGACTCAATGGCTCTTTTATTATAGGATTGAACTGGGATTTCTCCTCCTCTCCTTCTATGTACGATATTTCTACGATATGGACTATTGTGTAGGGTCCTCTCCTCTCCAACTCACCACACGACTCTCCTTTCTCAGCCCCAGTGTTCAACCTCTTGTACCTTATTCCACTACACAGTACTCCAAACTCATCTTCCTATTCTGATACACCTTCTTCGTTTCTTTGCATCCTGAATCCCTCCCTTCCTTCATTCTTTCTTACCTTTAGACTATCCTTTGGTCATCCCCCAGTTCCCCTACGTGCGTGAAGCCCCTTATCAATCAGACTCCATCGTCATCACACACTTGTCGCATAACAACATATTTATCCAGGTACCCAATGATTTCATAAATCTTCTACGTAGACCCTTAAAGAAATCCCTCTCTACAACACTGTATGTCTGGGTACAATCTATTTCAAATTTTGTAATATAACCTCCCAGTATGCTATTCAACCAGAAATCAACTGCACGAGAAGTTTGGTTACTTATAGAGTTCAATTTTCTCACCAACTTAGGAGTCTAGTTCCTCGACGTTGTAGTTCGGTACCTTCCAGTATTTTCCACTAATATTTCTAACCACTTAGTTAAGATAACTGGGAATTTGCCAAAGAAAATATCATGCAACTATGTGTACACATACCTTTGCATCTATTACTCATCGCTCATCTGAGGGTTTCTATTCTCTCCTCTAGAAAATTCTTGTCCGTTCCTTTCTAGCCATTCGATGATCTCTTTCTTAGTCGGCCTCAAAAACATTCCCTCAATCACAGATTCCAGGTCCTGACCACATAAACATTTGTTAGCGCACGATTGTAAGACCCTAGGTTCAATTTATTCTACCAACAAACCCTATAGACATCGACTCTTTTGATATCACCTGCATGCAAGTGAAGTCTCACCCGAGACATCTATTGGGGCTACAAGAACCAAGTTTCTGCAGGGATGAGGGGATGGGATGCTATCATCATATTCATTCCTACTTATCTATGTTGTGCACCATATTCTTTGTCCCTTTTCCTTTGATTAATTAGTAAACTTTAATTATGCAACACCATTGTGACACAGATTGTAAAATAAACTATTCACTATAACATTCATCATTACTACGCATCAATCATCTAATAAACATATCTAAATCTAGTTATTCATAAATAGAACATCCACGGACAATCACATAAAATACATTCAGACACAAAACTTAACGCGATTCACCCAAACTTTTGGCTACTTCCACAATGATTGGCTTCTTTATTATTCTTCGTGCCATTCATCTCAGGCTTGTGCACTGTGCTTACAATAGGTACATCATGACATACTTCCCCATGTTTCCTAGTTGCTCTACAGTGCAATCCTTTCTCTGCAAAACTATCCTTAAACCTTCAAACATAGACTCTCTCTCCGTCTTAGTCTATTCGCTCAACATCAACAACTTTTTGCCTTCAACACAACTTCAACAACCTATTCTACCCGGCCCATTACATATTTATACATAGAATTTAGTGCTCAAAACCCTATTCGCTTATCCCAAAACCCCATGACAACTCATGAAAACTCAATGTTTGGGTGTGCTTTTCCCATATTTGCGCCTGCATGATAATTTTCCATTCCCGACTATTGTCCTTCCTACTTTTGCACCTCTATATGATTTTGCATGCCTAACTATTTTTGTGCGCGCCCTCATTCTTCATTCTTTGAAATGCCTATAAAACAACATGTCAAGTCCTCCTCTAAGCAATATGATGCATCCTTTAGTAATGGATTCTAACTGAAGCATTCCTCCTCAATATATGTGTAAGGTGGATCGAATACTCCTAGGGTCACGTGTCCAATATCCAAGTCCATAACATCTTCTTCTAAGGTGGTCACTCCACATGTCCCAAGAACCCATCCTTATCAACAAGTGTGCCCTTGTAGAAGATCCCAAACCACTATATGTGTTCCAAATACCACATCAAGAAGTGTGCTTCCCTAACATTGATCCCAACGTAAGAATACACCCACTAAGCTCTCCAAAGTCACCAAAATACTACAAAGGGGCCAAGAAATGATAATCTCTCTACATGACATGAAGCATTCCCCTATCTAGGTGGAAACACTTTTGGAGTGACCAAAAGCTAACATTCCCTCTTTGTGATGAAATTATTTTCTCCAACACTAGTCTTCTCCTTATGTACCTCAATTGTACTTGCAAGCTACAAACCCAAGATTGTAGTAGTCTTAGAATTAATCATAGATTCAACTAAATGTTTTGGAACTATCTCTCAAACATCACTCTTGAGGATGGAGTTTTATTTCCTTATCATGCCATTCCACCATTCCTATGCTACATTTTCCTCCTCTAAATTAGAAGGCTCAACCAGTCTCCCGCTATCATGCACTGGAGCCACATGTTTAACTAAATTTTCCTACAATCTATAAACACCACCAACTTGAACCCCTTTGTACATAACATGCATTTTATCTTTAATGATGACCTTTTGAGCTCCAAACTTGGCCACATAATGTAGATTTGTAACTATGCAAGAAAACAAAAAGACGTTTCTTTATCAAACTAGGAACAAACAATACATCATTCAACCAAAGAACATGATTTGAAGGCATTGGAAAATAGATGTTGCCTAATATCTTCATAGGATAAGTGTCATCATCACCCAACTCCACTTGCATTCCTCCCTCTTTCTCTTCAAACCCATTAAAGATCTTCCTGTCATAAGTCACATGTCTCAATGCATCGTTGTCCACATACCATCTAACACTGGACATAGTGTTGGTTGAAAGACAAGAGACCATGAAGAAGGCAATCTCAAACTTGGATACTAACTCATCCACTTCAATAACATTCTCTACACTCCCTACAATTTATTATGCTACTTACCCTTACTTTGATTCTTCTTTAGACATTGTTTGGCATAATGTCCCTTGTGATGATACCTAAAATAATTCACATGACTTAAATTCTTCTTATATTCGTTTGAAGACTCATCTTTCTTACCCTTCATGGATCCTCCTTTCTTACTTCCCTACATCATCCTCCTGACAAGGGAAAGCTCTTCTATTTCATCTTCTTTTGATAAAGTAGATTTTAACCTTGTCTCTTCTAGCACAAAGTCATACCAGAGCTTTCCAAATGAGGGTATATTGTCATGAAAATGGATACCTTAGATAAAGGGTTTCAAGATGGAGAAAACCCATTCAAAGCAATGGACGTCAAATCCTCATATTCAATGTTCATCCTCATGGTAGAAAACTGATCTCTGTACTCTATGATCTTCATCAAGTAACAATCTACACAATTTTTGTCACTCATGTGGATGGTGGAAAGCTTATTTCTCAAGTGTATCTTATGAGAAATAGTCACACTTTGGTACAATCCTATCAAAACATCACACTTTTCCTTAGTCATCTTCTTTTTTGCAATGTGAGGAATCAAATAATTCTTCATTGAATAAAGAATGATTTGCCTTACCTTGGCCTCTTTCTTCTTATAATTAGCTTACCACACTGGATAAATAAGAACAAGACCCTTGTTCTCAACAAACACCCGAAGCTCAACCTCCTCCAACAATGTCTACAATCTATTCTTCCAAGGTGTAAAATTGGAAGCATTTTCTAACTCGCTACACTCTTTAAAAATTGAGAGTAGTCTTTCCTACAAATCCTTAAGCACAACTCAAATAACAAATCAACCAATGAATCAAGTAGTTCAACCACCTATCCTAGTTGAAATCGCCACTCCAATCCTTAGAATAAGTAGGACCTCAACGCAAAAAACCCTTATAGGGTTCAGGTAATTATCCCAAGCATAGATAAACTTCAATTGATGAAGTTATGGTTTCATACATGTTGAAATATCCAACCCCCTCTCAACAAAAGAGAAATATCAACTAAACAAGCTCTAATACCATATAGAGATTTCATGAACAAGGAAATATTCACTAACAAATATGCACGTTTCCCAATTTAGAAATTTCACCTGACTTCAATGAGGTCACATATTTGTCACATAGAACTTTTAGCCTTAAGTTTGAACTGAAATATTCAGAAACACACTTACAAATATATGAAATATGTCCACCACTTGTCTAGGAAATTTCAAGTAGATAAATACTACAAATCAATTGAAGCCGACTACATCAATACAACAATCCTTAGAGTGTGTTCTGGTCAAGTATGCATATATGAAAATTACATTTGTTAACAACAAAAATATAACATCACATTTCAGATCTGAAGTTTCATCCAAGGCATGCCAAATCACTCAATATTTCAACATTTTTGTCCAAGTAAATCAACATACTAAAACATCGATGAAGTTTGCTCAAAACACATGAAAAATCAAATTTAAAAATTTAGGATAACATTGGTTCAACTCCTTAATATGACAATATGAAGATAAATCACATTGTATCAACTTTTACAATGTTGGTACATCAAATCCTTCAACTTTTTCCCAAGCAATGACTTCTTGAAAGCTTCCCAAACCCTAGCTATGACATCCATAATTATTGCAAACCTTAGCCAACACAAATAAGTCCTAACGAGGCATCCCACCTAGCTATACCAGTCTCTCTAAGAGATCAACAATAAGCTAGTAACCCACCAACTATCCAATCGTTAGGTCCACACTTTCATCTCACAAGCTTTATGCTTCATTTGCATTAGACAAGCCAAGGAGCCATAGTGCATCACACCTATCACAAGAACTATCCTTGTTACAAGAGTAAATAATTGATCTTCCAAGATCCTCTGATAGCTAGTATCAGACCAACTATCTCATCTCTAAGACATAATACAAATGAAAAATAATAGCAAAGATAATCTCTTGCCTTTATATAGACTAAGGCTACGGAGTCCAACAATAAAACATTGACCATGTCCACTAGTAAACCCTAGACTAAGTTGACAACAAAGCCCCAATTAGAGTGCTACACTAAGCATGAGTGGAACATGGTGCAATAGGGTTTGTATAACCCCCAAGGTGGTGCACCCTCTAAGTCTAGGTGTTCACATGCCAAGCACTCCTCTAAGCAAGAGGGTGCATCCTCCAACAATGGATCCTAACTCAATGTTCCTCCTCAATATATGTGCAAGGTGGCTACAATGTTCCTAGGGTTCCATGACCAACCTCGAAGTGCATAACACCCTCCTCCATGGTAGTCACTCCACATGTTCTAAGAACCCATCCTCCTTAACTAGTGAGCCCTTGTAGAAGGTGCCAAATATCCACATGTGTGACGGCTAACACATCAAGAAGCGTGCCTCCATATAACTTAAATCCCTAGGTAGGAATACACCCAATAATATATCCAACTGTAAGTTAAACAAAATAAAACAAAAGGGATAGGGTACCAAAATCCATACACATCACATGAAGCACTCCCCTAGCTGTGTGAAAACACTTTTGGAGCAACCAAAAACAAATTAGGAACTTGTCACAAGGAAACAAGTTTTAGACTTTGACCTTCATGATGGATTCTTTTACCATCTATTCCATCTCTATGTTCCTTAGGTGGGCATGAGAAGATGATTTGGGAGACGCATTTCATTAGGGTGGTAATGCACTTCAACTTAGTTTAGTTAGGCCATTTTGTTTCTCACAACCCTTACCTTGAAGGATTATCCCTAGAAAGTCTTTACCAAGTCTCTTAATATACTTGATGGGAATTGTGGTATCTTTATTTCTCAAGGGACTTATAGCTCCAATAAGATGTTAGTAGGAATATCATAAAGTGCACTATAGTTCCATTTCTAAACCTACAATCAAGAAGAAATGATTGTACACGTCTCTTCCCACTCTATATAAGCCTTAGGAATCAACCTCCATGGATTTTATGTTAGGCCTATCCTCAACCATCCATGGAAACTATTATGTTTTTGTGGTTATTGATATGTTCTCTAAGATGGAAATTCTGGCACTACACAAAAACAATGTCATGATAGAAGTCACTATGAAGCTCTTCTTTAAGCATATTTGGGTTCATTTTGGGTTGTGAAAGACTATTGTCTCTGATATGGATAATAGGTTCAAAAGTATATTTTAGTCTAGTCTTTGGTCCTTGATAGGAACCAAATTAACTAAATCCATTGCATTCCATCCCCAAACTAATGGAAAAAACAAGTTAGTTAACACAATGATTAAACATATCCTCAAAAGGTACAACCCCAATCATACACAAACAAGGAATGAAATTCTTTGATATGTTCAACCTATCTACAACCAAACTCTTCAAAGTTCTATTAGCCACAACACTTTATAGGTATGCCTAGGGTTCTAGTGATGGGGTCCGATTGATGTATCTTTACCCATAACATTATCACACGAAGAGTCATCCCATGATTATAACGAGCATACAAAGTAGCCACTTTTTTTGAATGAATCTAGCACATCCAACAACAAGTTCATGGTATCCCACAAGAAACAATTTCCAAGTACAAGGAGTGACTTGATCAAGTTTAGGTTCTACACAAGTTTAAAGTTGGTGATATGGATTGAATCATCATATTATTTTTCATCTATCTCGATGCTTTATTGGTGAAAAAATTGGAGAAATCAACATGCATATCCATTTTAGCGGTTGGTCCCAATTTGGAAATTTGGGTCCAAAAAAACCATTTGAAATCTTCCAGATCCATTTTGAGGCACAAAATGATACTTATTTATGGTCCAAACCTTAATATGTACCAACTGGCTATATTCTACACACCAAGACCTTTCCAACGATGCAATAATTGCCTAAATCAGAGTTTGTATGTGAAAGTTATGCCTTCCGCAAGTTGACCTACTGTATTGACCACAATGGCACGAGTGGATGCGGCATCAGTGCCCATTACTTAAATACGCGAGGATAGCCACATATGGGATTTTATAGAATATTCTAGAAGGTCCAAACTTGATCATTAATTGAGGGTTGAGGATTTCAATACCCTAACCCTAGACAACGATCAAGCTATGTTAAATACCAGGTTGCTAGGAGGAGAAGGGGTTCCATTATTTTGCATTGTATCTTGTTCCATAGTTGAGAAAAACATATAAGAGCTGTGTTCTGTGAACATAATAGAGGAGGAGAGATTCTGTGGCAGCCATATAGGCCATAGTGTCAAAGGAAACTCCACAGAGAGTGCCTCTTTCTTTGTACTTGCATTTGAAGAAAAGAGAGCAGAGCGACCTCACCTTCTAGTTGGGTTTTCTCCTGTATTGGGTTTCAGAGGTCATATCTTGTGTTTATTTGTGGATGGTGTTTGAGTATTTATTCATGTTCTCTATTTCTTGCATTTCATCTATTTCATAAATTTTAAGAAAAAAACCAGTAATTAAAGAATCTGAGATCTAAAGGAAATTAACCTTCAGAGTAAAGATTTCAATATTTTATTAGATCTGTTGTGATAAACAGTCCAGTGGAATATCCATGGTATTTTACAGGTAATTTTGGTATCAGAGTAGGTTTTCTTGGAGCGTTTGTGGAAAGTTCTAGAGATCCAGGAATTGGTTTAAGAAGAAAGTCGCAGAACCTTAGCCATGGCCAACAAGTCTGTTCATAAAAACCCTCGAGATCCAATAGAGGAGAGATTTTTGAATCTAGAAGAGCAAGTCACTGAAATATCTTGCAATATGTCCCTCCTCACGATGGCTATAACAAGCAAGCTCGAACCATTCAGAGAAGTTGGAGGCTCAAACTCAGAGATCAGATCAGATGTGAAATCAAGAGATAACAAAGACCTAGAAAAGGAGTCATGAAAAGAACCCAAGAAATAGTAGTCAAGTTCCAGTGCCATAAACCCTTCACAGTCCCTATTCAAGATGGAAGTGGAAGTGGACATAAAGCCATACCAAGGTGAGAGTGATGCATTAAAAATGAATCATTGGTTGCAACAACTAGAAGTTTATTTCAGCGTTCACCATATAGATGGAGAACAAAATATATCATTTGCCAGAATGAAGTTAGAAGGCCATGCTTTAACCTAGTGGGAAATCCATATAGAAACATTTAGGCTGGAGGGTGATCCTCTAGTAACTAGGTGGGAGGACTTTAAAACCCTCATCAAGTCCCAATTTTATCTTATCGGGTATGTATAGGACTAATGGATCTAGTGGCACTACTTTAGGTATAAGCAAAGGTAGAGTGTACATGACTAGACCATTGAGTTCAAAAATATGGCCATCATGTTGGGTATCTCTCCCAAGAATCTAAATGTACTCTTCAAGTATCTAGGGGGTTTGCATAGCCATCTATGAAAGCAAGTGTTTCTTTTCAAGCCAAGGAAAATGGATGAGGCATGTGTACTGTTAGTCCCTAAAGTTGCTCTTGACTGTGAGAGGGCAAGCTAGGGCATCATCGATTTATTGCAAAGTGTTTAGAAGGTTTTTATAATTTGGTTTTTGGATAAGGTGGTTGAAAACTGGCTCAAAGTTATAACATAACATGAAAATCAAGATCAGAACATAGTATATCCCATTGGATGAGTAAAAGGTAGTCACATAGATGGATTAAACCAATAATAAAAAGAGAGGATGAAGCCTTCAATTTGTCAACTTCACCTAAATTCTTGTCTCAGAATATCATAAAGAAACAAGAACATCAACTTGAAATCAAAACTTGAAAATAATTCCCACAACAAATTCTTTACTATATTAACTAACAATCAAGAAACAAACGCATTGCAGTCTGAATAATGAATTCAAGCATGAAGAAAGAAAAATAGAGTAGAAAAGAGTGTCTGACCATCCACATGCCTTTGCTATTAAGTGTCAAATAGAACATGAATTCCTTACAAGGAATTTCACAAAACAAGTCCTCTGGATCTCCAATTTTTTGACCTGAAGATTTTAAAACACATTATTTTTCTTTTGAGAATCCTCTATTTCTTGTCCCATCATCTGATCATAGTCCAGAAGAGAAATCCATATCTACTAAAGAACAAGACTCAGTGACAGTAAAGTTAAGTTGTCATACACAAGGGACGGGAGACCCGAGAGGGGAATTTGGGCAGAGGTCTGTGTAAGAATTATTGTAAGCCTATGGGAAGTTTTATTAAGTATTCATTCCTGACATTGAACATCCTTATGAATTGTGCTACCAGATTGTGATCTTTTGTTTTTAATTCTACTTTTTTTCTTGCTTGAATGAGTTACAAACATTGAGAATCAATGACTGTCCATAAACAATAGATTCTTGAGCAACAAGTTTTGTTGTGATCTGCCTGTTGCTTGTGTGCTTTATTCAAGTATCCGTCAAATCCATTTTGTAGAGAGAATCTCTGTTTGGTGGATGTTCTACTATTTGTCACATTCTCCATTCTTTCATCCACCATCATATAAGTATTTTGTATGATATGTAGTTTACTGGCCTTCAATCTAACATGGTGTTTACTTGACTCCATGCCCAATGGTAAATCTCTGATCTAAAGCTAGTTTATTTCCATCTTCCTTCCTCATTCAGTCACGTTGATCCATCAAACCAAACCATAATCTAATTTCCATCTACAAAAACTATTGCAATAACTGAAGATGTGCTAGGCTTGACCCTATAGCAGTCTAGGGGAAACTTCTAGCACTAACATGTACAAGAACAATATCTAGAAAACATAGGCCACGAGAAAGGGAAACCAAGCGGTTCCAAGTAGAAAGAGCACCAAGAGATTCCAAGGAGGGGAAGAAGTGGAAAGGGGGAAAGGATAAGAATACAAAATCCACTACACATTAGTGCAAGGATCTTAGAAACCATTGCAATATTGATGGTCACACTAAGGAAAAGTGTTAGAAACTACATTCAGAGTTGAACCTGAAGAATATTCTAGCCACATATTCGAGCAATCAAGTTGAAAGTAGCTCTGATGTGGATGAGAAGATTGTCTGCACATTTATGCAAAATAAGGTGAATCTAAGTAGCCTTCATAACCGGGAAGAGAAGGAGATGACCAAGCTCTTCCACATCCAAATCCAGGTCAAGAAGAACATGATAGATGCTTTTTTCGACTTTGTTTCATAGGCTAATCTCATAGTATCGAATCTAGTCAACAAGATTGGATTGGAGGTTCAAGATCATCCTAGCCCCTATCCATTGGGTTGGTTAAACAAGGATGCAAAGATCAAGGTAACGAAACAATGTAAGATTAAATTTGTTGTAAGTGCTGATTTTATTGATGAAGTGGAATTGGACGTAGTACCCCTTGACGTATGTGGAGTAGTGTTTGGAAGCCCCTACATTTATATGAGGGATGCAATATTCACATTGAGAGCCAACCAATATAGACTAATCAATGATTGAAAGTCCTACATCATCAACGTGCATAAAAGCAAGTTAAATATCTCACTAGTAAGTGCCAACCAAGCCAATAAATTGATTAGTTCTAGTATGAAATATGTTTTACTTTTACTTTTCTTAAGAGAAAATTAGACTTAAGATGAGTTGATAAGAGTAAAGGCATCCCTGGAGGGGTGTACTAAAGAGCATAAACATCAGTTGGAGGAGCTTCTATAGGAATACAATGGAGTGTTCCAAGAGCCTAAAGGGTTGTTAGCCAAGAGAGAAGTAGAGCATGAAATACAGTTATGGCCAGATTCCCCATTGTCGAATATTGGGTTATATAGACAGTCCATTATGGAAGCAAATGAAGTGAAGAAGAAATTACAACAATTGTTGGAGCAGGGTGTGATTCGAACAAGCACATCACCTTGTGGGTCACCTATCATAATTGTACCAAAGAAGGATGGGACTTGGTGAATGTGTATCAACTACAATGCATTGAACAAGATTACACTAAAAAATCAGTTAGATCAATTGTAGAATGCAAAATATTTCACCAAGTTGGATCTCAAATCAGGATACCACCAAGTACACATCAAGGAAGAAGACACATGGAAGACTGCCTTCAAGAAAAGGCAAGATTTGTATGAATGGTTGGTCATTCCATTTGGTTTATGTAATGCACCAACTATATTTATGAGACTAATGAATGATGTATTACAACCACATTTAGATTCATTTTTTATAGCCTATTTCGATGATATATTGGTTTATAGTGCTACCTAGGAGGAACACATCTCACATCTCATGCAGTTGTTTGATACTCTGAAGAAGTAGCGACTACTGGCTAACCTAAAGAAATGTGAGTTTCCTTAGTAGCCCTTGGTGTATTTGGGGTATGTGATTGATGGAGGGGAGCTCAAGATAGATCATGCAAAGATGGATGCCATCATGAAATGGCTAGTTCCTACAAATTCCACTAAAGTTAGGAGTTTGTTGGGGTAACACAGTACTTGTGAAAGTTCATAGCTTCATTTTCAACGGTATCTACACTGCTTCACACTATAACAACAAGTGGTAAGAGTTTCCAGTGGGGGAAGAATCAACAAAAGGATTTTGATGAGATGAAAAGAAAGATCAGTCAAGCATCAGTTCTTACATTACCAGACAGATGCAAGTGGGTATGCCATGGGAGTAGTTTCAATGCAAGGAGGAAGGATTGTATGCTATCAATCCGAAATATATTGTGGGGTGGTTCTCAACTACCTTGACTGTGACAAGGAACTCTATGCCCTAATTCAAGTTGTAAAGAAGTGGAAACACTATCTGATGGGCAAGGAGACCATCATCCACACAGATCACCGATCGCTATAGTATTTGCAGGCACATAGTAAGTTACAACAAACCAGACATTACAAGTGGATGGGGTTTTTACAACAATTTCATCCAGTCATCAAGTATAAGAAGGGTAGCACAAACGAGTTGGAAGACATGATTTCAAGCCCACCCACATCCAAGATTGTAACTTTGGGAACTTTGATGCACATGGATCCTTTTACCCATGATGCATACAGAGAGGCATGAACATAATATGAGGACTTCTAGGAGGTGTTTCAATAACTATAGGGCCAAACTCATATAGAAGAAGGTGATGGAAAGGTTGACTATCATTTCCAGAATGGGTTACTCTACAAGCCCAACAAGCTTTGTGTCCCTAAAGGTGAATGACTACAACTTATAAAATAAGCTCACACCTCCAAGGTTGCAGGACATTTTGGTGTTGGAAAGACAATTGCCAACTTACAAAGGTATTGCATTGGTCTAAAATGCAAGAAGATGTAGCACGATATATTAGGAGGATGTATAATTTGTTGTACCAACAAGCCTAGTAACATGAAGCAAGTTCCATACCATCCCTTACATGTACCCACTTGACCTTGGGAAAGAATTTCCATGGATTTTGAGGGAGGTTTACTAATAACTAGGAAGGGGCATGACCATCTATTTGTGGTAGTTGAAAGGTTCAACAAGATGTGCATTCTCATTCCTGGTAAAAACACCATCAAAGGACAAGAAGTAGCAAACATGTTCTTTGAACAAGTCTAGGTGCATGTTGGGATATCGAGGAGCATCATCTCAAACTGGGATACTATAACACACCCACTACGGAATTCAAAATTTTTCGGCCTTTTTCATCTTTTCTCCGATGAACAGAATTCCCCGAGTCCCTACTGGACCTGATACAGACCCTGCCATCTCTTATCCGCATTCATCTGATCAGCGGTTATGGCCACATGCCTTATCAGAGGGTACTCATCGACTTTCGTGATACAGGAAATCGCAATACAGGTATTCCCTTGTTCATTTCGGGGTTTCATCCATTGGAATTTTGCGGCTAGCGAACACGAGGAAAACTGACCTTTGGGAATCCCGGGCATCGAAAAGCCGAAACACCAAAACCATGTGTGCTAATCCATTTCGGGACTTTGCCTATCGGGATTTCGCAATATGCGAGGACAAGGCACTTGCCTCTAGATGTCCCGGGTGCCGAAACACTGAAACATTAATTCTAGTTGCTCTATGCTCATTTCAGGGTTTCATACTTTGGGGTTTTCGCCATTGGGATTTTGGGATATGCGACGACAGGAAGTCTCGCACTTAGGTTTCCCGAAAGCCGAAACTTTGAAATACTAACTCTAAACATGCTTCCTTGTTTCGGGGTTTCCGCCATCGGGATTTTGGGATATGCGATGACAGGAGGTCTCGCAATTAGGTTTCCCGGGAGCCGAAACTCCGAAATACTAACTCTAAACATGTTTCCCCGTTTCGGGGTTTTCGCCATCGAGATTTTGGGATATGTGACAATAGGAAGTCTCGCACTTAGGTTTCCCAAGAGCCAAAAATCCGAAACACCAAACTCTAAACATGCTTCCCTGTTTCGAGATTTCGCAAGTCGGGATTTCGGGGCTTGCGAGTACGAGAAGTTTGACCCTTGGGTTTCCCGGTTGCCGAAACACTGAAACACCAAGGCTTACCCACGCTAGACCTTTTCGGGATTTCATCCATCGAGATTTCGTGAGTCGAGGGTTTCGAGACTGGAGAACACGTGGGGCCTACACTTAGGTACCCCAGGTGCTGAAATACTGAAATATGATAACTTTTCCACGCTCTATCTTTCGGGATATCACAAGTCGGGATTTCGGGACTTGCGAGTGCAAGGGATTTTACCCCTAGGTGTCCCAAGTACCGAAATGCCGAACTATCCTATCTCATCCATTCCTTAAACTATTTCGGGGTTTTGGTTATCGAGATTTCATGACTTGCGATGACCAGGGTTCTTGCCCTTTGATTCCTCGGTGCTGAAACGTCGAAACGCTTACCGACCGCCACGTGCCCTTATGAATGAACGGTTCATATACTCTTCACGGACCTTTGGGTCTACGGTCCGATTTCTTCGCTACTCACGAAGATAAAAGAAAGAGGTTGAGGCATTTAATGCCCTCGTTTCTTCCTCCAATCTAACGGTCGCGACTGACCTCAGATCTTCCGACAGGATCTTGTTCATTGCTCAATACTTATCCACACACTGTCATTTCGAGATTTCGTAAATTGGGGTTTCGGGATTCGTGAGTACAAGACAACTCACACCTAGATACTCCGGGTGTTGAAACTCCGAAAACTCTTAATTTACCCCCACGCTAATAATTCGGGATTTCACAAGTTGGGGTTTCGGGACTTGCGAGTGCAAGGGGACTCGCCCTTGGGTACTCCGGGTACCGAAATGCCGAAATGTTGGGATCTACAAGGACCATTCTCCCTCGTGCAAGAGTTTAAGGCTTAAACTATAACATCCTCCTTCGGGTCCTCAGTCAATTTACACCAAGTTTTGAAGACTAGACTGGAAGGTCTTCTTGAAGGTAAGGAAGTGGTCTTGAAAGGGTGCCTTTGTGAGGAAATCTATCCAAGGCATCAGGTAGGACAACACAGGAACAAATCTCCTGAGAGCAGACTTGAAGATCTGTATTATTTCATCATATATATACATATATAAACATAAGCCATACGTGGTCTTTCCAATAAAAACATGCATCCATCATTTTTGATCAAAACACCATGCAGATAGTCTTATACTGAAACCACTCATAATTGCACAGACTATGAACATACATGTCAGGATATAAATTTCAAGATACAATATATAACACTTATAAGAAAAACACTAGAGGTGATGCAACTGCTAAGAGGGGTGTTCGTTTCCACCCAACCGTAGGCTCAACGACTCCGAATGGATTTACCACTAGCCACCCCCGAGCTGAGACCACGATGCTGTGAGACTGAGTCTCTATTCACCAATGACCAAGAACAAAGGTTACTCTCCTTCTTCTCCGCTATCACTCACTCTGTATTTTCCAGAGTTCTTTTTCTCTTTCTCCTTCCCTCGCGTCTGCCCCCCTTGATCGCACACTCTTCCTGCCTTTTCTCTTTTCAATGAGGTTGTGTGTGGCATGATCTTCCTCATGGTGGTCAGGTCTGAGGACTCTACGGATGGGCGGTTTACCCCCATCCCTCATTACTCATGAGGAGCCATTTACCTACTAACCTGGCGAGTGATTTAATTTGGGGCTAGCGAGCCGCTCTTGGTTCTCCGGGCCATTGAAGTCCAAATACGGTATTGGTTTCGGTGGAAGTTAACGCCACCATTCCAGGTGACTTCCACCACCTTTCTTCAGCCATCGTGGTCTCT
Source organism: Picea engelmannii (assembly GCA_009831015.1). Lineage (NCBI taxonomy): Eukaryota > Viridiplantae > Streptophyta > Pinopsida > Pinales > Pinaceae > Picea > Picea engelmannii. The sequence goes on along the minus strand of ML790280.1, from coordinate 327,976 downwards.
TTTTCAACACATCCCCCTCTCAACAGTCTTGCAATATATATATTCATAATATTATTTACATTCATCGACCTTTTTCACAAGGTCCATTCACATCACACATTCACATTTTTGAGTTTGCCACAATACTTGGTCAGTATAGTTATTTTTACAGACTGGGGGAAATAGGGTGTTACAAATACCATATTGCTCAGTACATTTTAGATTACATTGAGGGAGAAGATGGACACTAAGTTGAAGATATTTACAACATTCCATCCATAGACATATGGGTAGATAGAAGTAGTCAACATGACTTTGTTTCAACTTCCGAGGGGTTACAATAAGAAGCATCCAAAGGCCTATGTTGAAAATTTGATGTACATACAACACTCTTATAACAAAGTGGTCCATACTTCTATTGGTAAGTCCCCTTTTGAAACTTGTTTTGGGTATTTTCCGCCTTCGCCCTTGGATGTTGCTTATGGATAACAAGGAGGAGTGAGGAAATACACCACATGAGAAGCATTAAAAGCATATAAGTTTTTCAAAATTATTAGGCAAATCCATTTGCAAGTATAGGAGACACTAAAGAGGTCACATAAAATTTACAAGGCACAACATGTTCAACATAGAACATAAAAATCATTCAAAGTGGGAGACATAGCATGGTTTCAACTAAACAAGGAAAGACTACAAGGTCCTGGTAAGAAGATCAAGGCTCTACAATATGGCCCTTTTGAGATATTAAAGATGGTAGGATAAAACACCTATAGACTCATTCTACCCCCATACATGCGAATTTACTCAGTAGTGAATGTGGAGAATCTCAAACTCTACGAGCCTTCCATGTTGGATTAGGAGGATGAGCAAGTCCTACCTTCCATAGAGGACTTAGCACTAGATGCTCAGAAAGAGTTGGAAGAGGACACAATTTCGTAGAAGTGGTCTAGAACTACAATACATGGGCAACATGACCTTTGAGAGATTGGGTTGAAAGGACAAATTCCAGGCAAAGCAAAGTGGTACTCTAGGAAGAAGGTAGAGGAAAACATTCCTCACCTCATCTAGTAAATATTTTGGGGACCAAAATCCTCCCTAAATGGGGAGGTATGATCTATATTGGATCATTATATTATTTTTGATCTATCTCGATGTTGTATGGGTGGAAAAATTAGAGGAATAAACTTGCAGATCCATTTTAGCGGTTGGTCCCAATTTGGAAATTTGGGTCCAAAAAACCCGTTTGAAATATTTTAGACCCATTTTGAGGCATCCAATGAAACTTTTTTTTATGGTCCAAACCTTAATATTAACCAAGTGGATATATTCTACACACCAAGACCTATCCAACAGTGCAAGAATCACATCAATCGAAGTTCGTATGCGAAAATTATGCCTCCTGCAAGTTGACCTACCATATTAATCACCATGGTGCGAGTGGATGCCGCGTTAGCTCCCATTGCTTAAACGTGTGGTGATAGCCACATAGGGGATTTTCTAGAACGTTCTAGAAGGTACAAACCCGATCTCTAATTGAGGGTTGAGGAAGTCAATACCCTAATCCTAGAAAACTATGAGGCTATGTTAAATATCGAGCCGCTAGGAGAAGGAGGGGTTCCATTCTTTTGCATTGCATCTTGTTCCATAACTAAGCAAAACATCTGAGAGTGGTATTATGTGAGAATAAAAAAGGAGGAGAGATTCTGTAGCAGCCATACAGACCACAATGTTAAAGGCAACTCCACAGAGAGTGCCTCTTTATTTGTACTTGTAATTGAAAAAAGAGAGTAGAGTGACCTCACCTTCTAGCTAGGTTTTCTCCCGTATTGGGTTTCCCATGTCATATCTTGTGTTTATTTGTAGATGGTGTGTGAGTATTTATTCATGTTCTCTATTTTTTTCATTTTAGCTATTTGATAAATTTTAAGCAGAAAACCAATAATTAAAGAATCTAAGATCTAAAGGAAATTAACCTTCACAGTAAAGATTTCATTATTTTATTAGATCTATTTGACGAATTGTCTGGTGGAATATCCGCAACAATTTACAGATCATTTGGTGAAAATGAATGGTTGCACTTTGAGAAAGAGCGACCAAGAAAAATCCATGAGAATCTTAAATGACCCAGACATGGGCTTTTGTGGAAACTTCTCTACAACAATAAAATAAGACATTAGTGTTGTGTTTATCTCTAAAGTTTAGTTTATTATTCTTTACAATGTTGAACATTGTCCTAACACAAAATGTGGTGTTAAATGACATCTCATATTTAGCACCAACTTCGATTTCCATTAGGTTTAGCGCCGAAAATAGCATTGACTTATGTGCCAAGTCTAGTGCTGGGTAACTTAATGAGAGTAGTGCCAAATTGTGCTTCAATTTTGCTCCTAATGCACCTTCCTTTTTGGTGTCAACTTCACCATATTTGTGTTTTGTTTGCACTATAAATAACTTCCATGATTACTTCCAATATAGCCTCCAATATTGCATCCACTTTAGCACCAAGTTTCACTTCGACTATAGCTTCCAGTATTGTTATCACTTTAGCATTGAGTTTTGGTTCCACTATATCTTTCACTTTAGCACCGAGTTTTACTTCCACTATATCCTCCATTTTAGCACTAAGTTTTGCTTCCACTTTAGCAATGGATTTTTCTTCCACTATAGCATAAGGCTTTTCTCCATGATAGCTTCCACCATAGCACTAATTTTGTTTCCACTAGAGCTTCCACTTTAGTACTGGGTTTTGTTTCTACTTTAGCACCAAATTATACTTCTACTTCAACTTCTAGTATTGCATCCATTTTAACTCTTGAGTTTTGCTTCCAATTTTACATTCATTCCATTTATGAGTTTGTAATAAAATAAAATTTGAAATTTAAATATCATTGCTATTATATTAATTTTATTACTTCAAATTATGTTAATGAAGTACAACATATCTAAGACTTCCATGATTGATATCAATCTATATATATTCTTCTAGATTAATCACACCCCTATTTCTATGATCAACCTTTCAGACTAAGCTAATGTGGTCCATCATTAAGATAATTTATAATGATAATGGACCACATTGGTTTGGTCTAAAACGTTGATGATACAAACATGAATGTGATTAATGAAGTATATCGGAATTGTGAAATAAATAACATTATTAAATAAATATCTCAATTCAAGTTAACATCATAACAATTATTAAGACACTTCAAAGGAAATGAACAACTTCCATCCAAACCAAAATACAATGGACATCCATTAAAACAACCCCATAATATATAAACAAAGTAATACAATAACGATATCTCATACAAAATCACCATCAAATAACATCAACAACGATGCCACATATATTTAAGTAAGGTAATATCTACAAAAGCATTACCATCATCAAATAAAACAATTTAGTATATGATGCCAATATCATTGCATCATCATATCATAGACAACACCATAGCAAAATAAATAAACAAGTCAATATGGTGTATATACAAATATCATCTAAAACAACTTTTCATGATCCCCATATATATAAATTTCAAGTCTAAATGATGTTTGCATCATCATATTTTAACATCAATCAATGAAACAAGTGAATATGATGTCAAGATCATTAGATGAGCATCATCATATAAGAGAAGTAATAAATACAACATGTTAACAATATTGCATAGATAAACTATACATCCCCATTAGCATTTGGATCCTCACCACCACCACCACCATCATATTTATCATCCTCTAGCTTATCATCATCATCACCACTACCCCCATCATCATCATCATCTCGACTTGATCCAACCTCAACATAGTCTGGGCTATCATTTCTAGATCCTTAGATCCAATGCCTAAAAATAAAGTAAACACATGTCAATGTCAAATGTTAGTAGGAAGTGCACTTCATATAATTAGATTGCCCATTGATATATGAAAAATATACAAAATTGTGCCATAGGAGTAAAATAACAAAGGAAAAAAATAATTTTTAACATGGTTTGATTTAAAGTTAGGAAAAATATGATGTGGATTGGATCATTATATAATTTGTCATCTATCATTGTACTTTAAGGGTAGAAAATCAAAGGAATTGACTTGTAGGGCCCATTTTAGTGTCAAGTGCAAGTTTGAAGATTTGGTGTTTGAAACCTTCCAGAGACATTTTGAGGATCAAATGACATTTTTGGGGGTCAAAACTTTGTAAGCATAGATTCTAGCCCTTTGATGCTATTCTACATGTTGAGGCCTTTCCAATAGTACAAAAGTCGCCTCAACAGAGCTTGTATGCATAAGTTATGTCTACCGCAACTTGACTTACCTTGTTGACCACCATTGTACAAGTGGATGCCACGTTAGCCCCCATTACTCACACATGTGGGGATAGCCACGTGTGGAATTTCAAGAAGATTCTAGAAGGTCCAAAACCTTATTACTAATTAAGGGTTGAGGATGCAAAAACACTAATCGTTATGACTCAAGGGGGGCATATATGGGGTTAGATGTATATGATATGACCCAAAGGGAGGGAATATATGGGGTTAAATATACATGTAATGTGTAAATGTATATGTATTAGGGTTGGCTTAATAGTAAAGGGGCTTCATGTGTAGTGGGTGAATAGGAATATATAGAGATCATGTAATCATTATTGAGGACATGTGAATTGTAATGTATGAATGTATTTGGATATTTCGAGGAGGTTCTTCAATTGTTTAAGAAGTTATTGTGTAACTCATCTCTCTTATCTACATTATAGTTGTGCTCCACACTCACATTGTTGTACATGGTGTGTACTTATGGTTTATACTGATATCTTAAGGTTTTGGTACATAACAGATTAATTATTAGGAGTTATGCATTGTGCATGTTAGAGGTTAGGTGTTATATGAGGACTTGTGGATTACATAGATTAGGGGATTTAGGGGTTATAGGTGTATTTTTTTCTAGGTTATAAAGCTTGAGGTAAACCAAGAGTAATTCCCCTCATTTTGAGGATGGTACCAATGATAAACCCTAGAATATTTAGGGTACAAGGTTGGTTAACAACATGGATCAAAGCCATTACAACAATATACTCATTATGATCTCAACATGTCACTTGTGGGAATTTAACCCGGGTGGGAAGGATAACAATTCCTCCTAACCACCCGAGCTAAACACAATTGACAGGGGTTACAAGTGTATTGGTATAAGGGTTTTGGATTATATGGGTTAGGAGTAATATGGTTTAAGGGTTTAGAGATATAAGGGTTACAAGTTAGGGGTTAGGAGAAATAAGGGACCTAGGCATTATATAGTTAATTATATTTGTCAACGATTAGAGGTTAGGGATTAGGAGGTACACATATTAAAGTTTATAGGTGATAATGTTATAGTGGTAAAGGTAAATGATGGTTAATTGTTATAAAAGATAGATATTATAAGAGTGAGGGGTTTGACAAGTTAAATGTGATCAATAATATAGAGGTTATAGTTATATGGGTTATGAATTTAAGGTTATTTGGGTTATGTGTGTGAAGGGGTATATTATTTAGTGGTTAGAAAAGTTAGAATTTAATAGTTATAGGGGTTCAGAGTGATAGGGATGATGAGGAATTTAAGCTTTATTATTAAAATGTATGGGAGTTAAAGGTTACTAGAGTTAGATGTTATGGTTGAAAGCGACTAGGGGTTATAGGAGTTAGGAATTATAGAGGTTAGGTGCTCAGGATTATAAGGAGTCTTTAAGGTTAGGGGGTTATATGTTGTTAGATGTTATAGAGTTCAAAATTTAGGGATTATAAGAGCTACGTGTTATGGGAGCTACATATTATAAGTTTTAGGGTTTATAGGGATTAAATGTTAGGGTTTATTACAATTAGGGATTAATGGATATAAAGGTTAGGACTACATGATATATGGGTTAGGAATCAGGGGATATATCAATTAGGGATTATACCTCTTTACGCTTCTATGGGTTAATGGTTATAAAGGTTATATGTATTAGAGTTCGTTGTAGTTATGGGTTGTTGGTGTTGGGAGTTAGAAGTTAAGAATGATGTATGTTGTAAAGGTTAAGGGGTTATAAGAGTCATAGGGTTTATGGGTTAATGGTTATAAAGGTTATATGTATTAGAGTTTGTTGTAGTTATGGGTTGTTGGTGTTTGGAGTTAGAAGTTAATAATGATGTATGTTGTAAAGGTTAAGGGGTTATAAGAGTCATAGGGTTTATGGGTTAATGGTTATAAAGGTTATATGTATTAGAGTTTGTTGTAGTTATGGGTTGTTGGTGTTGGGAGTTATAAGTTAAGAATGATATATGTTGTAAAGGTTAAGGGGTTATAAGAGTCATAGGGTTTATGTTAAGGGTTATAACAATCACACATTATAGGGGTTTAAGGTTGGATATTATAGAGATTATGGGTTATGGGGTTTATAGGTGTATGCATTTATAAGGGATAGAGTTTAAGGGTTACATGCTATAGGGACTAATGGTTATATGGTTGGGGTTTATAAAGGTTAACGGTTAAGGCTTATAGGGTTAGGTGTTAGGAGTTAAATGGGTTAGGAATTATAGAGTTAAAAGGGTTAAATGAAAGACATCATAGGGGTTAAGGAAAGGTGTCATAAGGGTCAAGGCATAAGGATTATAAGGGTTGTATTAGTGGTTAGAATTATATATATTATTAAATATAAGTTATAAGTGTTTGGTGCTATGTTAGTGGTTATAAGGGTTATATCCTATAAGGGTGACTATTCATAGGGGTTAGGGGTTATACAACATATGGTTTAATGGGGTCAGAGGTTTGAGTGGAAGTGTTTATAAGGGTTAACAATAACATGGGTAAGTGGTTGGGTTTATAGGGGTTATATGTGTTGAGGTTAAATGGATTAGGGTAATGTGGTGTAGAGATTAAAGGGTATAGTGGTAGGGGGATAAGTATTAATGGTAAATGATTTGTGGTGGTAACGATTGTGGGACTTAGAGATTATCAAATAATATAGGCATAGAGAAAATTTTAAGGATCCATAGTTATCTTAAGTGTAGAAACCATGACAAATCTTACTAATTTTTAAAATGCTAACTATAAAGTGTTCTATGATTTTTTGAAAAATATTCAAAGCTCTAAAGATATTATATAGTTAATAGAAAAAAATGGTGATTTTTATAGTAAACCAATTTTATCCTATAGAATTTAGGCAGTTATTTCAAGAAAAAACAAAAAATGGTGAATAATTTTTGGACAGAAACATGGAAAATCAACCTAATGGTGAAATTTATCCCTTGTATAGGTGTTAATTGTTAAAATTTATATGTGTTAAGGTTAAAGGTAAAAGTGGTTAATGTGATTAAAGGTTATGGGTGATAGAGGGACCATTACTTACAAATATCAAGAAAAATATTAGGTTGTAAGGGTTAGAGTTTTGTTAAGCCCTAAATAGTGGCTCATCGCCCCTTAATTTGGGAATATTACATTAGTAATGTTATTTCATTTATGTCGGCTTTAGTCCATTAGTTGTAAATGTACCTCCTAGTCTCCTATATATACCAAGGAGACATTTTCATTTGGAATCATCTTGTATTTGGACATTTATGTGGGGTATAAGGAGGTTGCCCCCACGAAGAGTCTTATTACCTGAAATTATCTCTTTTTCAAGGTGTTGAGTACTTATTCTAAGGTTTTTCTATGCTATATTGATATTTGGTTCTTAACATATGGTATCAGATCTCAAGGTCTTGGGGTTTCACTGCTACATCTGAGACACCTTGGCATTTTTGCTATAACTAGTTTTCTACAACATTTCAGAAGGAACGACTTGGGGGATATTTAGTAGATGGATCAATGTACATTGGGTTAAAATTTCTGCTCCCGTGGCATTACACTTTCGAAGATACAACCTACGTAAGATAGGGTTCTGGAATCATCCTGAATTGAGTCATTGCAGAATTTTCGCTATAAAATATTTTCTGTAACGTTTCAGACCCTGAAATCTAGAGGCTATTTACATAAATTAGTAAGGTATCTGTGGTAAACATTTAAGCTTCCGGGTAATCTTACATTTGTAGATACACCCTGTGGAAGATAGGGTATCTGACTAGTCCTATTGACTAGTCTCAAGTAGGTGTTCCGGGTAAAACAGTCATAGATTATTCCTAGAGTATACAAATTGAGTGAGACCGGTTGCATTGGATAATGGACAGTCTGTAGTATTTCTGGTACAATTTTCAGAATTTTATATCAAGCATTTTGTTCGGGGCACACTATGCAAGTGAGATCTCCTGGAAATGAAAAAAAATAAGCAAGTTGTGGGGAAGTTACCGTAAATTACACTTGGCACATCCAATTTTGATCATACATGTGGCATTGCAGAGAAGAAATATCAGAGAACTAGAAAAAATAAAATTTCATACCTAGAAGGGCCAAAATTTTGGAGATACAATAAAAGGAAGATTGTTTAGAAGAACCACCTCAAAATCATGGTTTAAAGTGATACTTGGCCAACATGCCACCAAAAAAGGGAACTTATACACCAAATAAGCCTCCAGACAGTCCTACTTGGACTCTTGATGAAGGTGAAGAAATGCGTAGGGACATAAATGATTTACAAAAGAAGATAGTAACAAAATATGAACTACAAGAGATGAGGGATTCAACGAAAGTTAAGTTGGAGGCAATATATACTAAGATGGATGGTTTAAAAGGGGGGATCATGGAAGGATTGACAAATTTCCTGATAGAGAGGACACCTGAAAGTGAAAATGTATCCCATGAAATTCATGATGATGACACAAGGAAGATGAATCAAGAATGGAGAAACTCTAACTTTGGGTTGAAGACAAACCACTTTCCTAAGATCGACATGAGGAAGTTTGATGGCAAGGAACCAATCACATGGATACTTCAGATGGAGAAATTCTTTGATCTACATAATGTGCCACATAGACAAAAGGTACAGATTGCTTCCTTATATTTAGAACCCAATCAATTTGTGTGGTATCTATGGCTTTGTTCTCGCAAATCACTAGTCACTTGGACAATTTTCACGGAAGAAATGATAGCACACTATGAGGATACAAGGAGCAATACCTTATTTAGCCAATTGATAAATCCCAAGCAAAAGAGTTCAATTACAGAGCACATTGAGAACTTCCAAAGATTGAATATAAAGGTAACATATATTCCAGACGAGCACTTGATTGATGTATTCATAGGAACTTTAAGGGATAACATTCAACATGAGGTTCATCTTTGGGAACCCAAATCATTGGAGAATGCATTTAGGGTGGCAAGAAATGTTGAAAGTAAAAATATGGCTATGGCTACTAGAAGGACCACTCCTAACATATATCGAGAGAATATTGTTCCTTCTTCTAAAACACCTCAACCTACCAGGTTGACACCTCAACAATTGGAGGAAAGAAAAGAAAAAGGTTTATGCTTTAATTGTGACAACAAGTACAGTAAGGGACATAAGTGTGGTCAGAAGAAATTATTCTACATAGATTGTGAAGAGGAAGAAGAAGAAGAAGAATAAGAAGAACCATCTCAAGATGAAAATGTAGACATGATTTCTTCTGAAGAGTTGACTCCCATGATATTTTGTAATGCATTGGCTGGAATTAACACTCCTCAAACCCTCAAGATTGAAGGATATATAAAAACGAAAAAGGTAATAGTCTTAATTGATTTTGGTAGTACTCATAATTTCATTCACTACAAATTAGCCAAAGCTCTCAATTGCTTTGTATGACCAGCACCAGAGTTTCAAGTAACGATTGAATATGGAGGAACTATCAATTGCTCAGGAAAATGCAATAAGATCAATCTTACTATGGGGGAATATGTAATGAATAGTAAAATTATTTCTATACCCATGGGTGGTGCTGATGTCGTACTAGGAACCCAATGGTTACAATCATTAGGAACAATGGATTTTAATTTTCAACAACTTTTCATGAAATTTTCATTGGAAGGAAAAGAAATTGAGTTAAGAGGTATCACAGGGAAACTCAGTAAGGTGATAAACTCCAATGGCATGGAAAAATTATTGAAAAAGGGGCATCAAGGTGTAATTGCACAACTATGCTCACTAGATGTTCAGACATCTAAGCCCTCTATTCCCCTAGATCTCCAAGGGATCATTGATAAGAATTCCAAAGTATTTGAAGATATTCCCAAAGGTCTTCCACCCACTCAAAATAATGATCATGATATTCACCTAATTCCTAGGAGTGTTCCTCCTAACATCAGACCATATAGATACCCTTGTGCCCAGAAGAGTGAAATTGGGCGCATGGTTGAAGAAATGTTAGAGGATGGAATTATTAGACCTAGCCAAAGTTCTTACTCTACACCGGTGGTAATGATATTCAAGAAATATGGCTCATGGCGTATGTGTCCAGATTAGAGAGAGCTCAACAAGATCACCATTAAAGATAAGTTTCCCATTCCCCTCATTGACAAATTGTTATATGAACTACATGGAGCAATCTATTTCACAAAGTTGGATCTCCATTCAGGGTATCATTAGATTAGAATGAAGGAAGAAGATATCCCAAAAACAACATTCCGAACTCATGAAGGCCATTATGAATTTTTGGTCATGCCTTTTGGCTTTACAAATGCACCTTCCACATTCCAAGGGTTGATGAATTCCATTTTCAAGCCCTTCCTTCGAAAATTTGTGTTAGTATTTTTTGATGATATACTAATCTATAACAAGTCTTGGGAGGATCATATGCGACATGTTGACAAGGTGCTACAATTACTAAAGGAGCAACAACTATATGCCAAACCATCCAAATGTTTCTTTGGGGTGAATGAGGTAGAGTATTTGGGTCACATTGTATCTCATGAACGTTTCAAGGTAGAACGTAACAAGATTAAGGCCATGATGGACTGGCCAATTCCCAAAACATTGAAGAATATTAGAGGATTTTTGGGTTTGACAGGTTACTACCGCAAGTTTGTTCGACACTATGGAAGAATAGCAACACCTTTAATGACACTAACTAAGAAGGATGCATTTTCATGGACTCCAGAGGAAACTAAAACTTTTGAACAACTTAAAGAGGTGATGTGCAAAGCTCCTGTCTTGACCACTCCATACTTCACAAAAACCTTTATTGTGGAATGTGATGCCTCGGGAAATGGAATTGGTGCTGTCCTAATGCAAAAAGGAAGGCCCCTGACTTTTGAAAGTCAACCACTCAAGGGAAAGGACTTACACAAACCCATTTATGAGAAGGAAAGGATGTAAATACTACATGCATTGAAGAAATGGTGTCCTTACCTAATAGGTAGGCACTTCAAGGTCAAAACAGATCATGATAGTCTTAAATACTTCTTGGAACACAAACTATCTTCAGAAGAACAACAAAAATGGGTGACCAAGATATTGGGTTATGATTTTGAAATCGTCTATAAAAAAGGGAAGCAAAATGTTGTGGTAGATGCACTCTCAAGAAAGGATGAAAATGTTGAGGCCTTTCTTTGTGCTATCTCGATCATCCAACCTGATTGGATAATATAATCAAGGGATGAATGGAAGAATGACGAAAAAGTGTGGATTCTCATTCAAAATTTGCAGCAGGATTCCAGTGCATCAGATACATTTACATGGAAAAATGATTCACTATGGTACAAAGATCGCTTATATTTATGTAAGAACTCCCAACTCAAACAAAATGTACGATTGGAATTGCACACCTCTCCAATAGTAGGGCACTCAGGATTTTTAAAAACCTACCATAGGGTTAAGAAGAATTTTTTTTTGGATGGCCTTAAAACTAATGTTCAAAGGTTTGTTGCAGAATGTTTGGTTTGCCAAAAAAATAATGTGGAAACAATTAAGACCCCAGGTCTCTTACAACCATTAGCCATCCCAAGTCAGCACTGGGAGGAGGTTTCCATGGATTTCATAACATGGTTACCAAAGTCTGAAGGAAATATTGTCATCATGGTGATTGTTGATAGACTCACCAAATACACACACTTTTGTGCACTCTCTCATCCCTTCAAAGCTAGTACATTTGCCACCGCATTCATGGAGACAGTTCAAAAGTTACATGGCAGCCCAAAGATTATTGTAAGTGACAAAAATCCCATCTTCACTGGACATTTTTGGACAAAATTATTTTCTTGTTTGGGTACTCAATTGGCTCATAGCTCATCCTATCATCCTCAATCTGATGGACAAACTGAGATAGTGAACAAATGTCTGGAAGGCTACCTTCGTTGCTTTGTCTTTGATAAACAAACACAATGGTTCAAATGGTTACCCTTGGTAGAATGGAGGTATAACACTTCCTTTCATATTGCAACAAAAATGACACCATTTATGGCACTCTACGGATACCATCCTCCTTCCATCACTTCTTCTCTAGAAGAAAAATCTAAGGTTCAAGAAGTGGAAGATCACATTGAGCATCAACAACAAGTTCTCAAAATCTTAAAGGACAACCTGACCATGGCACATAATTGCATGAAACAACAAGCATATCAACATCGTAGTGAAAGAAGTTTTGAAGTAGGGGATTGGGTGTTTTTAAGACTACAACCATACAAACAG
>ML790280.1:252281-284627 GCA_009831015.1 Picea engelmannii | reverse complement strand
TATAGAAATTATAACAATTACATGTAATGGGTTATTGTAATATGCTTTCGAGGGTGATAAGGGTAATAAATGATAAGGATTTTAGTTATTATATGAGTTGTATCAATTCTATAGGGTTTTGGTAATATATTAGAGATTAGGGATTTATGGATATATTTGGAGTATAGAAACTAGAAGCTATAAGGATTAAGGATGATAGGGGAACATATTTTTCTATGTTATGGTTTTAGTGGTTAAGGTTTATAAGGATTATGTGTGATATGGGATTTCGGGGCTACAATGGTTAGGGATATATGAGTTAAGTGATAGGGGTTAGGGGTTTAAGGGATAAATATTATAAGGGTTAGGGTTATTGATTAAGTTTTTTAAGGGTTACATGTGATATGGGTTAGAGGTTGTAGGGGTTATGGATTTAGAGGGGTTAGAGAATAGGTTTAGGGGTTAACACTTATACAAGTTAGGAATTAATGGTTAGGTGTTAGATATTAGGTTTTATATAGGGACTTAGGTGTTACAAAGGTTAGTGATTTTAAAGGTTCGAGGTGTTACATGCTATATTAAGGAATATAAGAGTTAGGTATTATATGATTGAGTGGTAAGATAGTTTAAGGGTTAATGGATATAGGGGTTATGAGTTAGGGGTTAGGGGTGAAATGGATTATAAGATTATGGGATAGTGATGACATGCATTATAAGGGTTATCAATAGGGGTTAATTTTGATAAGGGTGAGAGGTTATAAGGGTTATGGGTTATATGAATTAAATATTATAAGGGATAGTGGTTAGATAGGTGAGATAAATATGATTATAGAGGTTAATAGTTAAATGAGTTAATTGTTTAGGATTATTAAGATTAATATTATAAGGGTTCGAGGTGTTACATGCTATATTAAGGAATATAAGAGTTAGGTATTATATGATTGAGTAGTAAGATGGTTTAAGGGTTAATGGCTATAAGGGTTATGAGTTAGGGGTTAGGGGTGAAATGGGTTATAAGATTATGGGATAGTGATGACATGCATTATAGGGGTTATCAATAGGGGTTAAGTTTGATAAGGGTGAGGGGTTATAATGGTTATGGGTTATTTGAATTAAATATTATAAGGGTTAGTGGTTAGATATGTGAGATGAATATAATTATAGAGGTTAATAGTTAAATAGGTTAACTATTTAGGATTATTAAGATTGTGTGTTTAATGGATATAATGGGTTATATTTTATAAATATTAGGTCTTAGCAGTTATAGATAATAGTGGTTACAATGGTTTGATGTGTCAGGTGTTATAAATATTATGATCTTTTTGTTGGGTATGTGTTATATTCTTTGCACGAGTAGTAGTGTCGCATTTTTTTTTGCCTCGGGAAATGTGTCACATTTTACCTCATTTTTCATGTTGCCTTGATTTTCATGTCCATTGTTGAGTGGTTTTTTGGCACATGGTTTTTGACGATGGTTTTCTATTTTTTGTTAAGGAATTATGGTTGTTGACTAATCTAGGCAATTGGGTTAGGGTTTTGGATGCCGCTGGCTCCTATATGTATATTGTATTGTAAACAATGTATCACTATGAATGAATATAAAATATGCTGGTTTTCCTGGTTCAGGTTTCCATGGGAAAAATCTCTGTGTAATGTTTGTATTTGCCATTGTATATTTTCTGTTCTTTTACTGAAAATCTGTTTGCAATAAATATTGTACAAGGTTAAAATCTACATTTGGTATCAGAGCTTTGTTGGCTTCAGAGGGATGCCTTTATGGTCAAGGGTTTGGCTCAGGACTGTGATAAGCCTTGTTACAATGGGAGATCTGTGGTATTGATTTTTTAGGTGGAAAGAAATGGCGAGCAATTCGAAAATGGAGATTGAGAAGTTTAGTGGGAAAAGTTTTGAGCTGTGGAAGCTCAAGATGGAAGATTTGTTGGTGGAAAGAGATCATCGGATCACGATAGATCTAGGTACTGCACCTACAAGAACTTCAAAAAATGTCTGGAAAAAGTTGGATCATAAGGCAAAGAGCACAATCCGACTGTGTCTCTCAGATTCAGTATTACTGAATGTGTCAGAGGAAGCTACAAATAAGGATTTATGGGATAAGTTGGGGAAGTTGTATCAGTCTAAGTTCCTAGTAAATAAACTATTCCTAAGAAAGAATCTATATAACCTGAGGATGAGATATGGAGACTCGGTGGCAAATAATTTGAACGCCTTCAATACTATGGTAAGTCAGTTAGTATTTGTTGAGATTAAAATTTCAGATGAAAATAAATGTATCAGTTTACTGTGTTCTTTACCAGACTCGTGGGATAGTCTGGTTGTGGCCATAGGTGGTAATACAACTTCCTTGAAGTTTGATGAAGTGGTCTCATCCTTGTTGTCGGAGGAGATGAGACAAAATAATATGGAAGGACAAATCACATACACATTATTTGCAAGAGGACGTTCCCAAGAAATAAATAGATCTAAGTTCTCAAGTGGGAGATCTAAGTCTAAGGGTAAATCTAAATCTCCTAGAAATTTTGTAAAGGTATGTTGGAGATGTGGAAAAGAAGGGCACTACAAGAAGCAATGTAGATCCAAAGTTGAGAAAAAGAAGGGATATGAAGAATCTCCTTCTACAGAAGAAAATACCTTCAAGGAAGAAGGAGGGGATGTGTACTTGGATTCTTCAAGCACACATGCAGATCATGAGGCATAGTTGGTTGACTCTGGTTCATCCTTTTATATGACTCTCCATAGGGATTAGTTTTGCAAATATGAAAGGTATGATGGAGGTAACGTTTTCTTAGATGATGATTCTAAAACTAGAATCATAAGAAGAGGAAAAGTCAAGTTGAGGCTCATAGATGGAAGGATTATAACACTGCCTGGTGTTCTGCACATCCAATGTTTGGACAAAAAATTGATTTCTGTAAGCAACATGGATGATGCAGGGGTAAAAACAATATTTGAAAAGGAAACCTACATGATGGTTCGAGGAGCAATGGTGTTGATGAAGGGAGTTCGATTTGGAACTCAATATAAGCTGCAAGGAAGAACTATTAGTTATGGGTGTAATAGTTCCATTGTTCCTGATATTGGAGTTGAAGAAGAAAGAACTCCTACAGTCTCTGGAGAAAAGGTTACGTTGTCGCATCAAAGACTGGGGCATATCGGAGAGAAGGGTCTTTGACTACTACATGGTAAAGGTATGGTTGAAGGTATGTCTAACTTCTCTCTGGATTATGATTTCTGTGAACATTGTGTATATGGGAAAAAAAATGGGTAAGATTCCCCTCTGGTGCAACGAGGGCAAAAGGAATTTTACAGCTAGTTCACAGTGATGTTTTTGGACCTTTCTCGGTCCCATCATTTGGGAAAATATGTGCACTATGTCTCATTTATAGATGACTTCTCGAGGAATACTTGGATATATTTCCTCAGGAAGAAATCTGAAGTCTTTGACAGGTTTAAAGAGTTCAAGGCTCTTGTTGAGAATCAAATAGAGAGAAGAATTAAGGTGTTGAGGATAGATAACGGTGGACAGTTCTGCAAGAATGAATTTGAAGAATTTTGTAAGAAGTGCGGTATAGAAAGGTAGAAGACTACTCCATATACACCTCAACATAATGGAGTTTCATAAAGTATGAACAAGACACAGATGAAAAAATAAAGGTGCATGCTCAGTGGTGCCGGGTTGGGGCAAGAATTCTGGGCAGAGGTAGTGGGTACTGCATGTTACCTGGTCAACATATCACCCTCATCAACGCTGGATTACAAGACTCCACAAGAGGTATGGATTGGTAAGAAACCTTCTCTCACACATCTCAAGGTATTTGGCCATGATGCATATGCTCATGTTCCAAAGGAAAACATGAGTAAGATGGATACGAAGGTTGAAATGTGTATCTTTATTGGATATAAAGATGGTCTCAAAGGTTATAAGTTTTGGAACCCATAAACTAAGAAGGTAGTGTATAGCCGAGATGTGGAATTTAGAGAAATGAAGGATGTTGTTAAATAAGAAGTCCTACCAAGTAAGGAAGAACCTGAGAAAATAGAGTTTGATTTAAAGGATGATGAATCAGACTCTACAAAAAAACAAGAATCGGAAGAAGAAGATCCTCATACTCCAGTATTGAGGAGATCGGTTCGAGAAAGAAGGCTACCAGAAATGTATACTCCATCTGATTTCCGTTCAAATTTTTCTTTGTCTATTACTAATGATGATCCTATAAATTTCAGTGAGGCAGTGGATTCAGAGGATGAAAATATATGGAAAAAGGCCATGGATGAAGAAATGGTAGCCTTGGATAAGAATAAGGCTTGGGATCTAGTGGAGTTGCCAACTAGAAGAAATCCCATTGGCAGCAAATGGGTATTTAAAAAGAAGCTGAATGCAGAAGGAAAAGTGGAGAAATACAAAGCTCGGTTAGTAGCAAAGGGTTATTCCTAGGTTGAGGGAATTGATTTTGGTGAGATTTTTTCTCCTGTTTCCAAGTTAACCTCTATAAGATTTTTGTTATCTGTTGTTGTTGCATTTGATTTTGAAGTAGAATAGATGGATGTGAAGACAACATTCCTACATGGGGATATCGAAGAATAAATCTAGATGAAGCAACTAGAAGGATTTGCTGTGCAGGGAAAGAAGGAGCTGGTATGCAAGCTGAAAAAGTCCCTATACGGTTTGAAACAATCACCAAAGATGTGGTATAAAAAATATGATACTTATATGTTGGGACTTGGCTTCAAAAGAAGCAAAGAGGATCATTGTTTGTATTTTAAATTAATGGGTGATCATTTCATTTATTTGGTCTTGTATGTGGATGACATGTTGCTAATAGGAAACAACAAGGAGATTATCTAGGATGTGAAATCTCAGTTGTCCTCTAAATTTGACATGAAGGATCTCTATGCTTCAAATTTCATTTTGGGAATGGAAATCAGAAGAGATCGGAAAAGGAGGAAACTATGGTTAAATCAAAGAAAATATGTCGAGACAATATTGAAAAAGTTTAAAATGCAGGAATGTAAATGAGTCAAGGTTCCTATTCCTGTTGGTGTAAAGTTATTTGTGGATCAGTGTCCCAAGACACAGGAAGAGGAGGAGGACATGTCTCATGTTCCATATGCGAGTGTAATTTGCAGTTTGATGTATACAATGGTCTGTACTAGACCAGACATTGCACACGCAATGGCAGTTTTGAGCAAGTATATGTCAAAACCAGGGAAGGAGCATTAGACAACAATACAAAGGGTTTTAGGGTATTTGCGTGGCATTGTTAGCTATGGATTGTGCTACCAAGGAATTCTTGGATTGGATAGAGTGTTGAATATACATGGCTTTGTATATGCAGACTGGGCTTGAGATCTGGATCGTAGGAGATTTACAAGTGGGTATGTGTTTAACCTATTTGGAGGAGCAATAAGTTGGATGAACAAAAGATAGGCTGTAGTGGCACTTTCAACTACAGAAGCTGAATACATGGCAACCACTCATGCAAGTAAGGAAGCAATATGGTTCCAAAGATTGTGTTCAGGTATTGGTTTTGTACAAAAAGATGTAAGGATAGATTATGACAGTCAGAGTGCAATTTTTTTGGCGAAGAACCCAACTTATCATTCAAAGACAAATCATATTGATATTCAATATCACTTTGTGAGAGACATAGTTGAAGAAAAAAAAGTATTTCTGATGAAGGTGGAAACTTTGAAGAATGTTGCAGATTCATTAACAAAATCTGTGAGGACTGAGAAGTTCTCTTGGTGTAGAGGATCCATGGGCATTGTTGCCCTGGATTGTTGACTACTTAACCTTGTAAGCCCATGTATGCAAAGAAAACAACAAGTGGGAGAATGTTGGGTATGTGTTATATTCTTTGCACGAGTAGTTATATTTTTTTTGCCTCGGGAAACATGCCACATTTTTGTCTCATTTTTTGTGTTGCCTCGATTTTCGTGTCCATTGTTGAGCGGTTTTTCGACACATGGTTTTTGCCAATGGTTTTATATTTCCGGTTAAGGAATTAGGGTTGTTGACTAATCCAGGTCATTGGGTTAGGGTTTTGGATGCTGCTGGCTCCTATATGTATATTGTATTTTAAACAATGTATCACTATGAATGAATATAGAATATGTTGGTTTTCCCGGTTTGGGTTTCCAGGGGAAAAATATTTGTGTAATGTTTGTATTTGTTATTGTATCTTTTCTATTCTTTTACTGAAAATCTGTTTGCAATAAATATCGTACAAGGTTAAAATAAACACTTTTTAGGGTTTATAATTAAAATCCGCAAGGGTTCAAGGTTATAACGATTAGGAGTTATAGTTGACGTGGATTAACAGATATAGAGATTAACAATAATATGGGTTATAAGAGTTAGAAGTTATATAGGTTAGGTCTAGGATTTATAAGGGGTCATATGATTAGGGGGTTATAACAATAGGGATTATACATACGAGGGTTATAAAGTTGTTTCTAGATCAGGGGTGGTAAGAGTTAGTGGTTATGGATGATACATTTTATAAGGTTTAGGGTTAGAATGGAGCCTTATTTAAGTTAGGTACTAAGGTATATAAGAGTAATGAATTGAGGGAGTTGTTGATTAAGGATGATTATGGTTTTTAGCCTAGGGATGAAGGGTTATAAAGGTTATATAGGTTAGAGCTTATAAGGGTCATGGTTTTTTGATGTCAGGGGTTAAGAGTTAAGAGTGATATAGATTCTAAGGATTAAGCACTCATAAGTGTTATAAGGTTTACGAACAGGATGATAAAGGACATGGGTTATATTAACACTTAGGGATTGTAGAGTTTTGGGACTATAATATTAACTCTTTATAAAGGATAGAGGTTAGGGGTTACATGGTTATGAGATTAAGGGTTAGAGGTTATAAAGATTAGGGGTTATGAGTGTAAGGGCTTATGAGGGTTAGGGATTACGTGTTATGGGTTATATGCATTCGCTATTATATGA
The DNA here is from genome assembly GCA_009831015.1 of Picea engelmannii. Classification (NCBI taxonomy): domain Eukaryota; kingdom Viridiplantae; phylum Streptophyta; class Pinopsida; order Pinales; family Pinaceae; genus Picea; species Picea engelmannii. The sequence continues at coordinate 277,676 of ML790280.1, read as the reverse complement.
GTTGGGGGTTATAAATGTTAGATGTTTGGGGTTAAAAGGTTAGGTCATATGAGTTATAGATTATAAGGGTTAAAGGGGTTAGGTGTAAGTTATTATGGGTCATTTCTATAGTGGGAAAACCCCCTTATGGACTACACTAGGGTTCAATCGTGAAGGCAGAGATAACCATCTAAAGTCTCCTACTTTTAACAACTATCCCGACAATACCCCACATTCATGCATAAAATACAAAGTATAAGGATACGACAGTCTTACCTTAAAATCCACATTCGATGTCGATCCTTTTACATTCGGTCGCTTCTCAACTGCAAGTCTCCTCCCAAGGATGACCTACATTCACCAAAATAAAAACAAGAAACTAAGAACATGCATCTTATATATGAATTAGTGGGTTATATGTCATAACAAAATATAAATCAAACATGAATATTGAACACATCATATGGCGGGATGAAAAAAGTACTTCTTTATATTAATCTCATAAAGTCACTGACAAAATGAGATCGACGACTACTCCTCGAACCCAGTCCTAGGCTCCTCTTCACCAAGCTCCAACAACTTCCACGTATCCTTCTTCTCTCACACTTCTCTCTAGAGAATGGGCATATGCTTATGAATGAGGAAAAAGGAAAGAATAGGGAATTCTGGCTCAAAACTCACAATGTGGCTGCAACTTCTTGGGGCAAGGGGGGAAAGTAAAATGGGTAGAGTTTCACTGTAGCTATGTTTCTCCTTGGAATGAGACCCAACACCTCATTTATATGACAAAAATATGGTTATTCGGTTGGGCGACGGGCTATAGGCAGTTGATTAGTTGGGAAACTACCCAATAGCCTGTAATCTCAATGAATCCCTTGCGAATTTTTATTTTTTGCAACTTTTGTGGGTATACACGGGATGTAATGGTGCAACTAGCATACGTATGTGGGAAATAGTGGTGTAGGGCACACACATCTTCAAAAATAGTGTTCTTAAGAAGATTTGTTCAGTGTTGGCTTGGAAAAAATAGTAAGTAAGATGACTTGATGCCATGTATGCATGCATGGTGCAATTTAGGGTTATAACAGATGCCCCCTAATGTGTGAGGTCAGAAGAGCATCTGATGGCCTAAATACATTAAAAATATTCACCAATGTACGAAGCGAGTGAGCCTGGGACTAGAGTTTGGGAGGTGACATCTACAAAATAACAATTGTCTCACCGAGGCAAGCATACCCATGCTCGGGATGAAATAAATCATGGCTACCAATAAAATACACTACAGATCCATGTCATATAACTATATAAAGTGTATCCGTGAGAAATACACAATGGATCTACATCTCAAAATCAAATATATACTTGTATAGTATCCATCTTCAAGAAGCCAACGATGCATGATGGCTGGAGATGAGGCCTTAAGAGCTCGAGAAAAAAATTCAAGATATTCAAAACTTGGGTAGGAGTGTAATATGAGTGTATGACTTCACTACCCATAGGTCTTCGACGGATCATCGAGGAACATACAAGAGGATCTCGGTGATCAGACAAAGAACTTCAGTGATTTCGAGCAAAGATTTGATTGGACTTTCAGCATGGCTGGGCATGAGGGCAAGAGACAAACTATAGAGAGACCGACTCAAGTTGGGTAAAAATTTCCTTGGACAATAACACGACTAATGATCAGACTCGTTCAACATGACATTGACATAAGTTCACGATGCAGAAGGCAACACAAACTCTCCATATGTTTGGAAGGATAACCAAACGGAGGAGGACACAACTCTATGTTACGAGAACAACTTCCTAAGGTCATATTAAATCCCAAATATTGACGAACAAATGGAAGGATGTGATTTGTCCAAGGGCGACTCATTGTGATTCCATAAAAAGAAAATACTTTTCCCATCCTCTTTTTGGGGTATATTTGATTTTTTTGTCTTTTTCAATATTTTGGAGAGCTTGAAAAAGAATAAAATAATTCTACGTTACAAAGGAGGAATGAATGTCGCAAGCATACTAGTTCCAAGCGCAAGGAACACACTAATTCTTATAGAAAGGAGACATGTGCAGGGATAGGACACTCAGGAAAATTCCTCCATGGGTCAAGGTGTCAAGACACAAAGGCAAAGTGCTACAAGGCTTGCGTATAAGGAATGCTTCAAAGGTTTAGTTGAGAGCAACATGGATCCGACATTAGGCCAAAGATGCAGAGATGCAAATGAGATTAATAAGACACAATGATAACGTACTTCAATGTATTTTTAAATGAGCCCAGAGAAGGTAAGCTCAGTAGTTTTTCATTTTGAGAGAGTCTTAAAAAACATAAAAGAAGACTCCACTGGGGTACCTTTTGCGAAGATAGTATAGTCAGATAAGAAAAGGGATAAAATAGCACCAAAAAGACGTCTATTTAAAACCATTTTAATGACTGTGACAAAGACAAGATCACTCGACAATGTTTTCAATTTTAAGGAGCCTGAAAAGAGCTTAACTATGGACTCGCTGCCTTTTTCTAGATTTAGTCTCCTTAGCCCGAAAAAGGTGAAATTTACTGAGGAGAACTCTCCCGGCGAGACGAATCTCCCGAGGCATACCTTTTTCCTCCTTAATCTACAATCTAGAAAAAAGGGTAAACTCATACCAATAGATGTTTTTTCTGAACCAATTAACGAGTGTTAAAGAATAAGGTCACTCGACGGTCTTTTCAATTTTAAGGATTCTGAAAAGAGATTAACTATGGACTCCGTAGGGGATGTTCTTCTGGACCATTTTAGCGAGTGTGAAGGAACAAGGTCACTCGACAATATTTTCAATTTTAGGGAGTCTAAAACGAGCTTAACTATGGACTCCGTAGGGGCTCCTTTTTCGTAAATTTAGTCCCTCAGGCCCAAAAAATGGTTAAACATATACCTGAGAATACTCTTCTAGCGAACTGAAGTTCCTAGAGTATACCTTTGTTCGTACGATTGCCCATCCAGACCGAAAAAGGGGTAAACTAATGTCGGACAGACATGCCTTCAAGTTTTAGTTTGGTGAGCGTGAATGACAACAAGATCACTCAACAATATTTTCATGTTTAGAGAGTCCAAAAAGGGATTAAAGAAGACTCCAGGGGGCTATGATTCATGTATGAAACTGGTTCAGGTAGAGCCCACTACTAGGCTTAGACCAATAGTCTCTTCGATAATCAACTTGGAAAGTCTCCCAAAAGGGAAGAAAACACAAACCACAGTGTAAGTCCTCCCACGGTATAGAAATCGTAGTAATGGCTTCAAGGATAGCCTCATCTAAAGGCAATTCAAAATCTGAGAAATCATGCAAGCAAGGGTCGATAGTTCCAAAGGGTGAAATAAACTGACCATAGTCCATGTGATGATGGAGGCTCTGGCCAGGACTGGTAGAGTCTATCAACGAAGAATCAGAAGCATGAGGGCTTGAGGATCTACAAACAATGAGATCAGACTCAGAAGGAGACTCAAGATCACTTGGACCAAGAGGGGGAAGAAAGAGCTCCCATGCCCCCATTGGATAAACTAATGGATCAATTGTTGAGACCAAGTCTCAAGAAGGAAAACATGATTGCATAGGTTCCTTCTCAGAAGCAATTGAACACTGAGGGTAAGATGCCACATAATTAACCCATGGCGAGGTAGAGTCTACACAAACACTAGGAACATATAAAGGGGAAGCATGAACTAACAGCGAATTAGGATGGTGATTATCAGATGCCAGTTGGTCGATAGTGACAATGCTTCCATTATGAGGGAAATGCATCACCCGAAAGAGCGTAGACACCACAACGTTCATAGCATATACATAATCACACCCAAGAAGCATATTGAAATCTAAAGGGCCTTGCACCACTATAACATCAACAAGGATAGTCTTCCCACCTAATGAGATAGGAAACTGAGGAAGAACCCCCAAATATTCACTAGGATGTCTGTCAAAAGCCAACAACTCATGTGAAGCAGACAGAAGCTCGGGAGATCCCAAGACTTTCCAAACCAAGGAGGATAAAATACTTGCAGAGGCTCCTTCATCCATAATACATCGCTAAATGTTTGTTGAATTAACTTCAACCCTTATTTGACAAGGTGTAGAAGAAGGAAGATAATGTTCAATAAGATCATTCCAATCAAAGGAAACCATCCTAGGGCTTGGATTGGGTGTACTCGGAATGATTGGAATTCCCCCTTGTTCTGAAAGTACTGAACTAGAAATGCTAAAAATGTAGTCGGTAGACACATCACTCCCCAAGAGAAGAGTGGGATCATCCGAAGACTGCATCGGCATGACCACTTTGGTAGACTCGACACTCTCCAAGAGAAGAGTGGGATCAGTCGAGGACTGCATCGACGTGACCACTTTGGTAGACTCGACACTCTCCAAGAGAAGAGTGGGATCAGCCGAGGACTTCATCGGCGTGACCAATTTCTCAACCAATGGATGAATAGGTTGCGAGACTACATGGTCTAAAGACACCTCACCCCCTAAAAGAGGAGTGGGATCAGCCGATGACTACATCAGCATGACCAATTTCTCAACCAATGGCTGAATAGACTATGAGGAAACCTCAGAAGACTCAGAATCAAAAGAGCTTGCAAACATGGACCACAATCTTTGTACCTCTAGAATGCCAGGGCACAAATGAGTAAGGTGATCTCCCTTGCAAAGCTTACAAGGGAACTTAGGCTTATGTCCTATCTATCTAGGTTTCTCAACAGAATCAATGCCCCTTGCATGGCTAGCAGTGGCTGGCTATGCATATCCAACATGAATTGTAGAGGTCGGTGATGGGTTGATAACATGACTTGCAGAGGCTACAGAGCTATTACTAGTATGACTAGCAGTGACTAGACTTTTTCCCCCAGCATAACTTGTAGAGGGTGGGTGTTTTCCACCAGTATGACTTGCAGAGGCTGGGTGCTGGTCTTCAAAGTGACTTACAGAGGTTGACGACCTATCTCCAACATGACTCACAGAGGTTGGTGATTTCTTCTTCTTATTCTTCCTCTTTCTACTTCGTTTAGACTTCTGGTTACTAGTAACTATACTTTCACTAGAGACAAGAGAAGGAGGAGGATAAGAATTTGATGACGAAGGAACATCAACATGGTGCCCATGAAATAAGGCACTTAACTGAGAAGCATCAAGAGAATTCAGGACATTTGGAATGGTACCCAACTAAACCGATAATCGCACATTCAACCCAGGAATGTACAAAGTGGCCATCAAAGAGACACCAATGTTTCCGAAGAAAGGAAAAGCACAAGAATCCATTTGTGAAGGGGTTCCTTGGTTGGTATCATCAGGAACTGTAGCCATGAAGATATTATGCACAGGTTCTCCCCTTGCAGGATCTTTCAAGTACATAAAAGTCTCACACACTGACTCCGACGAACCAGTGTTAACAAAACAATGCCTATAAAGAGGTGGCTCCACGTTTCTAAGTGAAAGACTCTAAATTCTTTACGACCGAAAGAGTGGGTGGTCTACCACCCTAGGTCAGAGACCCAAAGAAATGATTGATTAACTCACTATGGAAAACTATAGAGCACAAAGCACACACTAAAAATTCCTAAAGGAAAATCAAGCAAACGACTAACTAGTGGGAAGAACAGTTACGCCAACCAACACTAGAGCAACTTATTGGTGCAAGTGAAACTCGAACGTGGAAGCACCCTCCAGGTATTCTCTGCAAAGCGTGGCCTGACGTCTGCCATAGGCACTGGGGTATACCCCCACATTCACCTGTGTAAGTCCATAAAATAACTACAACTAAGTTTCCATCTCGCGAACAATCACTAGGCGGGTACAATCGACAGTTGGGTGGACCACAATGAGAAGGGTAACTAAGCCCGAAACCTACCAAGGGTATTAGAAGCAAGTGTTCTGGAAGACAATTGAGGATCTCGAATGGATTCAGGGTCCACGAAGCTCCGTAGGCAAATGAAACCAACAAAATCCCATGACAAGTCCTCAATATGCGTTCCCCACTATGCTTGGTCTGACTTTGGAGGGGTTATCTCCACTACCTTTCCGCACGCGACCTCGTGTTTAGCCCCTGTGTTAGAGGGGGGTCCCGGATAACTTTCAGGTTTACTGGACTTTAACACTCCCTAAATCCAACTCCAATGTTTGTTTATAAGCCTTGAAGAGTTTCCTCTCGAACCTAAATCAAGGCTCTAGCCTAGACTGGTTGATGGACCCTACAAACATAAAGTCTAATTGATTTTAATTAACGTTCTTTATAAGGCTTGATTTACTCAAAAGAGGTGCGATAGTGAAACTAATGTTGTTAAGACTCTTGCGGAAAATGAAACTTATAAGAACACTAGCAAAGAAGGATTATATTTCTTATTTTCTCTTTTGAAATGCTTTTAATATGAGAAGAAAACACAACACTATGCTAATTTCTTTTTCTTTTTCAAATAACAATGCAAAGGATATGCCAAGAAAGAAAGAGTACCTAACAAGCTAAGTTTTTTTTTTTATACTTTCTTCCAATCAAGGCAGAGGTAACAAAAGATTCTAAAAGAAAATGATGAATATACGATTCATGAATTATTATTATTTTTTTAAATGCAACTCATTTTTCTTAAACTTTCAAGCTAAAAATAGGTTAAAAAAGGCTATGAAACACAAGAAATCTTTTTTAAAAAAAGACAAGCAAACTGACGTCAAACCCAGGCTAAATACTGTAACAACAGAGACCAGTAATAGATCAAGAAACCCCTGATAAGTATGACTTCAATCAGGGAAGAGGTTGACTGTCCATTCTTAAGAAAAAAGCTTCCTGACACATGCACACTACTGACAATTAAGCAACCTACGTATGTACACGACCTGTTCAAAGGTAGGGTGCGCATGTACGTGTGCAGACCCACTACAGGACGCATACACCTTTGTAACTTCCCAAAAATAAAATTAACAATCAAGCTAACTAGACAGGGAGTACTGGTATTGCAGACCAGAATCCCTTAAAGACTCAGAAACTTACAAAGAACTCAAAGAAGTAATTAAACGAATTAAAACACCCAAAAACATCCCCTAAAAACCCTAGAGGTTTCCCAGTATGGTCACCAATTCTGCTATAGTGGGAAAACCCCCCTATGGACTACACTAGGGTTCAATTGTGCATGCAAAGCTAACTGTCTAAAGTCTCCTACTTTTAACAAATATCCAAACAATACCCCACATTCATGCATAAAATACAAAGTATATGGATCCAATAGTCTTACCTTAAACTCCGTGTCCAGTGTCGATCCTTTTGCATTCGGTCACTTCTCGACCGCAAGTCTCCTGCCAAGGCTGACTTGCATTCACCAAAAGAGAAAGAAGAAACTATGAACATGCATCATATATATGAATTAGTGGGTTAGATGTCATAACAAAATGTAAATCAAACATGAAGATTGAACACATCATATGGCGGGACAAAAAAAGTACTTCTTTATATTAATCTCACAAAGTCACTTACAAAATGAGATCAACGACTTCTCCTCAAACCCGGTCCTAGGATCCTCTTCACCAATCTCTAACTACTTCCACATATCCTTCTTCTCGCAGACTTCTCTCTAGAGAATGGGCATATGCTTATGAATGAGGAAAAAGGCAAGAATAAGGAATTCTGGCTCAAAACTCACAATGTGGCTGCAAATTCTTGGGGCAAGTGGGGGAAAGTGAAATGGGCAGAGTTTCACTGTAGCTATGTTTATCCTTGGAATGAGACCCAAACACCTCCTTTTATATGAAAAAATGATGGTTATTCGGTTGGGTGATGGTCTATAGGCGGTAGATTAGTTGGGAAACTACCCAATAGCCCGTAATCTCAACGAATCCCTTGCAAATTTTTATTTTTTGCAGCTTTTGTGGGTATACGTGGGATGTAATGGTGTAGCTAGGGTACATATGTGGGAAATAGTGGTGCAGGGCGCGTACATCTTCAAAAATAGTATTTTTAAGAAGAGCTGTTCAGTGTTGGCTTGGAAAAAATAATAAGTAAGATGGCCAGATGCCAGGTATGCATGTATGGTGCAATTTAGGGTTATAACAATCATATGATAAGGACTATAATTGTTATGGGTTATGTATGGGGTTAATAATTAGAGTAGTTATTCTTTAAAGGCTATACGTGTTCTGGTTATTGTTACATGTCAAAATTACTCAGCTGGATAAGTGTCGCATGTTCCTCTCAATTGTCATAAGTGTCACATCTTCCTTACAACTTTCGCAAGTGTCGCAAGTTGGTCACAAGTGTCGCAAATGATGTTTGAGCATACTGCCATGCCGACGACACTAAGGAGACACTTAAAACATATCATGTGCTTGGTTTGAAGGAGAAGGACTGGTTTACTGAAGTCAAATAACTCTTGACACCTGAAGAGAGATCTGAAACAGAGGTTCTGAGGGGGAGCGCTCCTCTATATCAGCTCTAGGAGCGCTGGCGCTCCCCTACAATGCTTCAGGGAGTGTTATAACACTCCCCTGCCCCCTCTAAAGGAGCACTGCTCATATTGAGAGCACTGGTTCCCCTCCATAGCTTACCAGAGAGCACTACAACGCTCTCATGCCCCTTCTAAGGGAGCGCTGCCTAATTTGGGGCAGTAGTTGGCCTGTTGAGGAGAACAAGGGGAGGATCTTTCGAGATTAGGAGGTAGTTGTGTTCGAATTCTTGGTTTCATCAAGAGATCCTTGATCTGAGGAGGGAGTTCCTAACTTGTTCTAAAGATAATTCAAGAGGTTAAGCTCCTCTTAACCTATATAAGCAGACTCTATGATGGTGGAAAGGGGGAGGAACTACTAGTATGAAACTTATGATCTTGGAGAAAATACACAGCTAGCCAAAGGAGAGCGATCAATGAAGCTACTGTTGTCCAGGTTGTGGATCTTTCAGGCAAGGGTTAGACAAAGAGGACTCGACGAAGCTGTCGCATTCGCATCTACGATTGTAAGTACTGCTATCGTTATTCTCATCAATATGACACGCTTGGCCTGTTTCTTTCTAGTTTGTGTCTAATGTTACATGAACTTATCATTAACTGATAGATCTGTTTTCAAGCTAATATCAATAGAGTAGGAAGTGTTCGTATCTTGTTCTATCCACAGGATCCAGCGAGAAGCAAAGGATCGAAGCGCAACTAGGATCTTGCAGGGACAAACATCGATAAAGAGGTACTTCTGTCATCCTTCCTTCCCATGTGTTAGCTTAGATAGATTTGAAAGGAAGTCAGTGTCCACGTTAAGCATTTTCTGTCTAGAGTTAGGGTCAAGCTCTTAGAGGCGATCTACATGTCCGCAGGGAGATTTTCTTACAACAGTTATAACATTCATTATAGGAGTTGTTAACTATAGGGGTTAGGATTCATAGTGGTTAGGGGTTATATATGTTAAGGATTAAAGGGGTTATGGGTTAGGGTAAAAGTATTTATATGGGTTAAGGGTTATATGGGTTAGGATATATAAGTGATCGTTGTTAAGGGTGATGTACGTGATAGGAGTTATGGGTTACATGTGTTATAAGGGTTAGGTTTGATGAGTTATAGGGGATATGTTAAGAGTTGTATCAGTTATAGGATATATTAAGACTTAGGGATTATAAGGGTCAACGATTTTGTTAGTGATTAAAAGGGTTAATGATTATGAATTTTATCCTATTGGTTATAATATTTATAGATTAAATGTTATATGGGTTATAGTTATGAGGTTTTACAGGGGTCATGTTTATAAGGCTTAATTATTATATGGATCCTGGATTATAATGAATATACAGTTTGTGGGTATAAATATTATACTATTTAAGTGTTATAAGGGATATACAAATCATAATTCATGAGTTCTAGGAATTAATGGTTGTATGAGTTATATTGTTTAGATATTATGGGTTACACGTTTTGAGCTTTGTAGGCATTATAGGAGTTATGCTAGGGGTTAGGATTTATAACACAATTTAGGGATTAATGTTTATATTTATATGATAGAGTCTATGGGTTATACAGATTAATGTTTATGAAGGTTAAATGTTTTTAGTGTTGTTGGTTAAGATGTATAGGGGTTAAGGGTAATATGGGATATATAAGATATAAGAGTTAAGTGTTAGGGGTTAGGGGGGTAAGGATTATATAGGTTATATGTAATAGGAATAATGGATTAAGTGTTATTAGTGTTAGGGTTTATATGGGTTAACACTGATAAGGGTTAGGGGTTATATGGATTAAATCTCTTAAGGGTAAGTGTTTACAATGGTTAGGGGTTATATCATGGTTAAATATTATATGGTTTATGAGTTATAGGTTATAAGGTATGATATATTTTATTGGTTATAATGGTTACATGTTATACATGTTAGAGGTTAGGTGTTGTATGAGGACTTATTGGTTACAAATGTTAGGGGTTTAAGGGGTAGGTGTTACGTGATATATTAGTGGTATAGGGGTTATGTTTTATAAGGGTCATGTATTATAAAAGTTAGAGAAAACATGTTTTAAGTGTTAAAGATTAAAAATGTTACAAGTTAGGGGTCAAGGGAAATGGGTGACCTATGTGTTATAACAATTATACTTGTTAGTGATTAGAGGTTTAAGGATTAACAACTACATATATTAAGGGTTAGGACTTTACAAGGATTATATGGGTTAAGGTTAATATAGGTTAGGGGTTATAAAGATTAAAAGTTATAGTGGTTAGGTACTATAAGGGGGTTTGACCTATTAGATGTGATCAAGATTATAGAGGTTAATGTATCTCATCCTCCTTTGTCGATTGAGTCACTTAGTGTATCTCATCCTCCTTTGTTAGTTGAGTCACTTAAATTAAGCTAATGATAGCCATGCAACACATGTATGCCTTTGAGTGTAGTCCTGTTATGAGATAGTCATCGATGTATGTCAAGATAGTATGATTTTGTGCATTGCATCAAATTAAACCACATGCTCTACCTCTTGTTTTGACCATTTCCTTTGCTTATCTAAGAGTAACCTAAGAGGCATGGAATTGCGATTGTATCTCTTGAACTTATGGGATGAGGAACACATTGGTCTTGCATGTGTTATCTAGTATTCATTCTAATCCAAGATCAAACTCATGACTCGAGTCAAATTATTAGTATAAAAAATGGCATCAATAATCATTAGCAATTATAGATGTTATTAATTATAAGGCCTAAGTGTTTTAGGTTATATTAGTTGATATAGGGGTTACATGCTATAAGGGTTAGGGGTTATAAAGGTTATGGTTTAACGAGGCCAAGGGTTTCTATGAAATCTAATTATAAGGGTTAACAATAATATGGGTAAGTGGTTAGGTTTTTACGGGTTATATTTGTTGAGGTTAAAGAGATTAATGTAATATAGATAGGTTAAATGGTACAATGGTAAGGGGGTACAAGTCACTAATGATAAAGTGTTAATGGTTATATGGATTATTCAACTTAGGGTTTATAAAATAATATATGTGTTAATGGTTAAGAGTTATATGTGTTAAGGTTAAAGGTAAAAGTGGTTAATAGGACTAGAGGTTATGGGTGATACAAGGGTTATTGATGAAAAAGATCAAGAAATATATTATGTTTTAAGGGTTAGAGTTGGGGGGTTGTATTAGCATTTAATGGGTTAGGAGTTATATAGGATAGGGTTTACAAGTATTATAATGGTTATATGACATATGGGCTATAAGGGTTAGTGGTTATTAGAGATATAATGGATATGTGCCATAGGGGTTGAGGGTTATGAGGATTATAGAAATTAGTAATTAGAGGTTATAGGGGTCATTAGTTAGGGGTTATAGTCATTAAGGTTTAGGGGAAATATGAGATTTAAGAGTTAGAGTTTATAAGAGTCCTAGGGGTTAGTTTAGGAACTATAATGTGGGTTAAGGTTTATAAGAGTAAGGTATTGTTGATTATAGGGTTGACTACATAGTAATATTACGGAATTAAATGAATTAGGGGTTGATGATTATAAACAATAGTGGTTATAAGGGTAAGGGGTTATATGGATTATATGTGTTAGAGATAAGGGATTCCAAGGGTTATGGATAAAGTTAACAAGGGTGTAGAGGTAAGGGGGTATTGGGATTATGGGTGTTATAGGTTATAGGTTAAAGTGGTTAGTGATTAAGGTTTATAGGTCAAGGTATAAGGGTTAAGGTTTATATGAGGTAGTGGGTAGAGGTTATAAGAATTAGAGGTAAGGGTTATAGGGATTATGGATATGGTTAGGGCTATATTATGGTTTAATAATTATCTGGGTTTGGATTAATAAGTTATAAAGGGTTGTAGTTATAATAATGGCATATGGGTTAGAAGTTATAGATTGTATTAGGACTTAGATGTTATGCATTTTGTGTGTTACAAGTTATATTGACGATTATTAGGGTTATGAATTATATCAAGGGTTATAAGGGATATATATAATACAAGTTATTAGTTATAGGGTTTAGGTGATATAGGGTTAGAATTTATCGATGATATGTCCTAGAGGTTATAAGGGTTAGAGGTGATAGAAATTGTACTATGATGTATAATGGTTAGGGTTATTGCTTATGAGAGTTAGGGGTTAATATTTATAGAGATTAAGGGTAATAAGGTTATGGGAGTTAAGAGTTGTGGGTGTTAGGGGTTATAGATATTATATTTAAGTGGTTATAGGGAATAAGGGTTATAAGAATTTTAGGTTATGTTAGTCAAGGAAAATGAGAATGAGTAGATAGGGGTTATAAGAGTTAAAGTTTATAGGTGATATAGATTATAAATGATAAGGGTTATAAGAGTTAGAGATTACACATTATAATGGTTAGGGGTTATAGTGGTTTGTGGTTTTAAGCTTGAAAGGTTATATGGGTTTAAGTAGTTTGTGGTTTTAAGCATGAAGGGTTATATGGGTTATATCGGTTATAACTAATGAGGGTTATGGGTAGGAATTATGTAATAGTGGTTAGGATTTAAGGGTGCTGTCATTTATAAGTTTTATAGGGGTTATGTTACATCTTATAAGGGTTATATGGGTTATATCGGTTATAACTAATGCGGGTCATGGGTAGGAATTATGTAATAGTGGTTAGGATTTAAGGGTGCTATCATTTATAAGTTTTATAGGGGTTATGTTACATCTTATAAGGGTTATGGGTTATATTGATACTCAAGGAATAAAAAGGTTAGCTGTTATTGGTGTTATATAGGTTATATGGGTTATAGTTGATGTGGGTCATGGGTAAGGATTATGATTTAGAGATGTTAGGAGTTAAGGGTGACATCGACTATAAGTGTTACAGGGGTTATGTTATTTGTTATAGAGGTTATGGGTTGTATTCATACTTAGGGAATATAAGGCTTAGTAGTAATATTAAATCTTATAAGGGTTAAGAGTTATATTACAACTTATTGCTATAGAGGTTACGAGTTCTAGAGGTTGTGATTAAAAGGTTTTAAGGGGGGCATGGATTAGAAATAGGGGCTCTGAGTCTTAATGTTATATTTGTCACTGATTATAATCTATCTATTGGTTGGTGGATATAAGGGTCACACTATCTAAGTGTTATATAGGTTATAAAACTTATAGGTCATGAGTAATATGTGATAATTGTTATAGCATTTATAGTAGTTAAATGTAATGGCATATATTAATTTGTGTTCAAGGGTGATAAGTGTTATAGTTGCTAATGATTTTAGTTATTATATGAGTTATACTAATTTTATAGGTTTGATGGCTTATATAAGAGATTAAGGATTATGGGTTAAATTTTGAGTATAGATGCTAGGAGCTATAAGTATTAAGGCATACAAGGGAAAATAGTTTTTTGTGTTATCATTTTAGTAGTTAAGGTTTATAAAGATTATGGGTGATATGGGACTTGGGGATACAAAAGTTAGGGGTATAGGGGTTAAGGGTTAGGGGATGTGGTTTTAGGGATAAATATTATAGGGTTTATGGATTAATTGTTTTAAGGGTTATTAGTGATATGGGTAAAATCTTATACGGGTTATGGGTACAAATTTAAATGGATTAGAGTATAGGTTTAGGGGTTAGTGATTATATTGGTTAGGAGTTATAAGTTATAAGGGTTTGTGGTTATGCGTATTAGAGATCAGGTGTTATATGAGGACTTAGGGGTTACAGAGGTTAGGGTTTTTGTGGGTTAGAGGCATTACATGGCATATCATAGGTATACATGTTATGGTTTATATTAGGGTTTATAAGAGTTAGGTAGTATAAGAGTTAGTGGTCATATGGTTTAAAGGTTAATGATTATAGAGGTTATGAGTTAGGGTTTAGGGGGGACATGAGTTAAAAGCATTATTAGTTATGCGTTAGGGTTGACATGTGTTATATAGGTTAAGGTTGATAAGGGTTAGGGGTAATACTAGTTATGAGTTATATGAACTAAATATTATAGTACTTAGTAGTTAGATAGGTTAGATGAAGATGATTATAGGGGTTAATAGTTAAATAGGTTCTATGCTTAGGATTACTGAGATTGTGTTCGAGTTTAAAGGGTTCAGTGGTTATGATGACATTATTTACAAGGGTTAAGGGTTATAGGAGTAAATGGTTAAGCATATAGAGGTTACGAGATATGTGTAAGGAGTTAAGGGTGATATTCATAAATTGTTAATTGGGGGGTATGCTAAGGGATTTAGGGTTTCTGGGTTATATATAGACTCGAGGATTAGAAGGGTTAGTAGTTATGTTAGGGGTTAAAAGGGTTAAGGGTTATATATTTTATTTTATGGGTTATAATGCTTATAGGTTAAATTCTACAAGGGTTATACTGGTTATAGTGATAAATTTTTATGGGGGTTAGGGATTAGGGGTTGGGGGTTACATGGATTACTTTTTATATGGTCATGGATTGTAATGACTATATAGGTTAGTGGATATAAAGATTACAATTCTAAGTGTTATAGGGGTTATAAAAATTATAATTCATGAGTTCTAGTAATTAATTGTGGTTATAAAGGCTAGGGGTTTTATTGGTTAGAGGTGTTCCATGCTATATTCTAAGTATGATGAGGTGTTATAAGGGCATGTGGTAATATGGTTTATGGGTTAAGGGTCATATGGGTTATGAGTTAGGGGTTAGGAGAAATATGGGTCAAGGAATTATATCAATTATACGAGCTAGAGAATAAAGGCTATGGATTAGAAGATATAGATCTTAGATATTATGGGTGACATGGGTTATAAGGTTTAAGGTTGATAAGAGTTAAGAGTTGTATGTTATATGGGTTAAATGAATAGGATTATAGAGGTTAAAAAATAAATAGGTTATGGGTTTAGGGTTATTAGGATTGTGTGTTAAGGGATATATTGCGTTATGGTTTATTAAGGTTAGGACTTAATAGTTATATATGTTATCAGTTATAATGGTTAGATATGCTAGGGAGTGATAGGGATTATGAGATTTATAGGGTTTATGTTTAAAGTCCATAAAGTTGGGAGGTTATAAGAGTTAGGATTTAGGGTTGACATGGATTAAAGGATATACCATGTAAATGATATTGAGATTAAGAATAATAGGAGTTATAAGAGTTATGTAGGTTTCATGTTGTGATCTGGATTATTTTGGGCACGAAATGAGAGTGGAGATATAATAAAGAAATGCACAGAGATATTGCATATATTCAATAATATAACAGAAATGTATCAAAGATGCAACCATAAACACAGATATAGAGTAATACACGATTTCTATTAATCAAAGAAATGTACAAAGACTGTAAAAATACAGAGTGAAAGACTCACTAGAATGGTGACAACTTATCTCTGAGAAGAGATGTGACGGCTACTCGCATTCGCAAGAAGATGATTACAATGAGGCTTTGAAAACCTTTTTACAATAAATGAGAATGCAAAAATTCCTAGACATCCAAAAACCTAACCCTAGGAGATGAAGCACCAAAAGTCATGTGGGTCCTGTTTGGGTAAGTTAGTACATCAACTTCTCGGGGTCGTAACTTTTGCATACAATCTCCGTTTTAGGCATATGATAGCTCGTTGGAAATGTATCATCGAGGAGATTCATTTTGGGGGCTCAATCATGCCTTTGGCTATCATTGAGAATATCGATCTCGAAAAACCTTCATTTAGGCCCTCAAAATGGCTCCGGAAGTTAAAACCTGCTAAAAATAGTAAATTGCCAAAATTGCTAGAAATTTGTTTTGAGCCAGTTGGAAAAGGTGGGTGGCCACCGATATCCACCTGGATCAATCCTCCCTCCTTAGGAAGCAATGGACTCCATTGCGTTGAGTTCCCAGGGGAGAATGAAAAGCATTTGTTGAATCTGCGTCTTGGTGAGCTGCTTGTCTTGCTGGAGATGTCGTGCTGCTCAGTTTGTGGAAGTCTGTCACGAACCTTTTGAGGTTGAGGCTGTTCAACAAGTCAGGCTACATGAGAGGATGGTGTGCAGAAGGAATCTTTGTGCTTTGCTGCAACCTCGTCGACCTGTTTCTGTTGGATAGAAGGTGCTTGGGGAAAGGCTGTAGTGGTTGCAATGTCCTTCTGTTCTCCTTTTGAACAGATTGTGAAGAAGATGAATTTTGCAGTATGAGATACTGCCTTGTGACACTTTTTAGGTGAAACACTAGTCGAAACTACCTCTGGTATTCTGTAGAGATGACCCCCCAAAGTAACAATGACACTACGAGGTTGAGACTCATAAACAACATGGCGTCTCCACATATATGGTTGGCCCAAGAGAACATCACATACATCCAGTGGGGAAACATCACATAATACCTCATCCTTGAAGGGTTGGATGCCATATGATAATCGACACTGTTGGCTAACACAAAGATCTCGTCCTTGGCGAAGCCACCCAATGTTGTATGGCTGCGGGTGTGGTGTTGTCGACAATCCCAACTGTTTGATGACCTCTGCTGAGGTGAGGTTCTTCTGGCTTCCGCTATCAACAATAAAATGTAGTGGGGTCCCCTTCACCCACATCTGTGAATGAAAAAGTTGCTCCCCCTCTTCAGAATCTGTTGGCTCTTCTGGTTGAATTGTTGCGGTAGCGAGAATAACAGTGGGGTCCGCGTCAATGATCTGTCCTTTACCATTATTTTCAGAATCCTTTTCTGAATCAGGGTTTGAATCTTTGTCTTTGATCTCAACCACTAATGACTATTTTGAGCGACATTCATCGGTGTTGTGCCAGGGGATTTTGTGGAACTCACACCATTTTCCGGTGTCCTTCTTTGTCTTCCCGTGACCCTTCTTTTCTTGTGTCTTGGACTGGTTTTCAGGAGACTGTTTGTTAGGGCTGTCTTTGTCATACTTCGGTTGTTGTGGATTTGTAGACCTGAACTCCCATTTGTTCTGGTGCTTAAATTTCTACTCGATTTTGACAGCATATCGATAAGCAACACCGAGTGATGAGATGTCCAGAAAATCCATTTCAGTTTGGATGTATCTGTGTAGATCCCCACGGTATTTCAGAACCAAATGTCGCTCGGAGTCTTTGATACCCAGCTTGGTGCGCAAGGTATGGAAGGTATTGGTGAACTCCGGAACTGCTTGACCCCTCTCTTGCCGCAGTGTGGTCCATCTCATGTACTGGTCCTCATAGTTGCCAACATGATAACACTGTTCCTTTACTGCATCCACAAAAAAATTCCAAGTGGGATCAACCCCATATATTCCAAAATCCTCTATGGAACTTTGCTCCTAGTAAGTTTCCCACCAATGTTTGACATGAGGGAGAGCTTTAAGGAGTGTGAAGGTGATCTTTTATTTATTGAAAAAATTTTGAACAGAGAAATAACCTTCTAGCAGAGTTAACCATTTTTCTAGGGCTTTTGCATCTATCTATCCTTCAAATATAGGAATATCAAAATTAACTTGTACCTTGAAAGGCGAGGTGCCTCCAAAGTGGCCACTTGATGAAGATGTGCCTACTGTTATCGGCATACATTGAAGGATGTGGGAAAAATTCTCCATCATTTCATCCCTCTGTCATGTGAGAGCCTGCTCAAGCAACAGATTGATAGGATCGTCTGCTCCGTCGTTTTTCTTTTCTTCCGCCATTGAGGGTTTCTTGGGTGTGTGAGAGCAATTGTCTTCAAGATAGACAAGCTCGAGACCCAACTTGCTATACTCGGACCTCGTCGGGGACATGCACTGAAAAAATGATCAAGAGCAACCTGCTCTGATACCACCGATCCGAATTATTTTCGGCATGAAATGAGAGCGGAGATATAATAAAGAAATGCACAGAGATATTGCAGATATTCAATAATATAAAAAAAATGTATCAAAGATGCAACCATAAACAAATATATATAGTAATACACGATTTCTATTAATCAAAGAAATGTACAGAGACTGTAAAAATACAGAGTGAAAGGCTCGCTAGAATGGTGACAACTTATCTCTGAGAAGAGATGTGATGACTACTCGCATTCGCAAGAAGATGATTACAATGAGGCTCTAAAGGCCTTTTTACAATAAATAGGAATGCCAAAAGTCCTAGACATCCAAAAACCTAACCCTAGGAGATGAAGCGCCAAAAGTCATGTGGGCCCCGTTTGGGTAAGTTAGTATGTCAACTTCCCAGGGTCGTAACTTTTGCATACGATCTCCATTTTAGGCTTATGATAGCTCGTTGGAAAGGTATCATCGAGGAGATTCATTTTGGGGGCTCAATTATGCTTTTGGATATAATTAAGAACCTATATCTTGAAAAACATTCATTTAGACCCTCAAAATGGCCCTGGAAGTTAAAACCTGCTAAAAATAGTAAATTGCCAAACTTGCCAGAAAGTTGTTTTGAGCCAGTTGGAAAAGGTGGGTGGCCACCGATATCCACCTAGATCATGTTAGGTGTTCTAAGGGCCATAAGGATTGGAGGGTTATAGCATTAAGGATTATAGAGATGAGTGGTTAAGGATTTTAAGGGTTTGGGATTAGGGGTTGTAAGAGTTAGGTATTTTTGTGATACATTTTATAAGGTTTAGGGTTATACTAGTTAAAGGTTATAAAAATTAAGGGATATAAGGGAGGTATGAATTGCAATTTATAATGGTTTCATGTGGTATACAAATGAAGGGTTATGAAAGTTGCATCACTTAGAGTTTACAAGGGTTATGGGTTCTTGATGTTAATGATTAGAGGTTAAAAGTGATTTAGGTTCTAAGGATTAGATAATCATAAGTGTTATAGGGTTTATGTTATGGATTATCAAGGTTATGGGTTATATTAATATTTAGGGGTTATATAACATGGATGCTAGAAGAGAAAATTTTACAAAGGACAAAGGTTAGGGTTATATTAGGGTTGTATAAGGGTTTAGGACTATAATAGTTATGGGTTATATTAGGGTTTACCAATAATAGTTATTGGTTAGAGGTTATAAATGTTTTGGGTTATATTAGTTAGTATAGTGGTAAGGGGGATAAGTATTAATGGTAAAGGATTTGTGGGGATATCGATTGCGTGACTTAGAGATTATCGAATAATATAGGTGTAGATTTTTTTTTAAGGATCCATACTTATCTTGAAGTGTAGAAACCATGACAAATACTACTAATTTTTAAAATGCTAACTACAAAGTGTTCTATCCTATTTTTGAAAAATATTCAAAGCTCTAAAGATATTATATAATCAATAAAAAAATTTGGTGGTTTTTTATAGTTAAATAAATTTATCCTATAGAATTTAAGGAGTTGTTTAAAGAAAAAACAAAAAACGGTGAATAATTTTTGGGGAAAGCCATGGAAAATCAACCTAATGGTGAAATTTAGCCCCTGTATAGGTGTTAATGGTTAACGGTCATATGTGTTAAGGTTAAAGGTGTAAGTGGTTAATGGGATTAAAGGTTACGGGTGATATAGGGATAATTACTTACAAATATCAAGAAATATATTAGGTTGTAAGGGTTAGAGTCCAGAGTTAGCATTTACTAGGTTAAGATTTGGGGCTAAGGGCTAAAGGGGATAGAGTTTATATGGATTATAATGGTTATACAGAAAATACGTTATAAGGGCAGTGGTTATTAGGGATATAATTGATATGTGTCATAGGGTAAGGGTTATAAGGATTTTGAAAATTAGGAGTTAAAGGTTATATGACTCATTAGTTAAGGGTTATAGTCACCATCGGTAACAAATGATATGGGATCGAAGAGTTAAACTTTATGTGAGTCCCAAGGGTTATCTTAGGGGTTCTAATGTGGGTTAAGGGTTATAAGTCTTAGGGATTGAGGATTATAGGTATGCATAGTAATATTATGGAATTAAATGGATTAGGGTTTAAGGGTTATAAAGGTCAAGGGTTATAATGATTATATGGTTTAGAGTCATGAGATTATGAGGATTGTGGGTAAGGTTAACAAGGCTTGCAGAGTTAAGGAGTTATTTGGGTTATTGGGATTATAAACATGATAGGTTAGAGGTTAACATGGTTAGGGTCTATAAGGATTACATGTAAGGGGTTATAAGATTATGAATATGGTTAGGGGTTATATTAGGGGTTAGTAATTATCTAGTTTTTGAGTTATACGTTATAAGGGGTTGTAGTTATATGGGTTAGAATTTATAAATGTTAAGGATTGTATTTATATTTAGAGGTTAGACGGTTTGGTTATTACAAGTTATATCGATGGTTATTAGGGTTCAGACTTATATCAAGCGTTATAAAGGTTATATATTATACTAGTTATTAGTTTTAGGGTTTAGGTGGCATAGGGTTAACATTTATCAATAATGTGTTCTAATGGTTAAAAGGGTTATGGTAGAATATAAGGCTTACTTGATGTGATAAACTCACATATTATAAGTTATTTAGGTTAAATTAAAGTTTAGATGTAATTATGGTTTTAGGGCATGTGTCACATTTATGTGTGTCAATTACAAAGCCTACTATCTATAAAAGAGACTCAAGGACCATGTATTCACTTGACTTGAAGCTAATATTGAATACAATTTTTGAGTCCATCTCTACTAAGGTTTGAATATACTTAGTGTTTTGTACATGGTTTATTATATTTGTTCATTACATTAACCCATGGTTTCATGGTTCACTCAATGCTATATCATTAATTGCATGGGATTGTTGTTCATTGCTAATTGTTACAGGTTAGAGGTGAAAGTAGTCATAGTGATTATGAGGTCTATAGTGGTTAGGGTTAATGATTATAAGAGTTATAATTTAGTATTTATAAGGATTAGAGGTTTTAGGGATTAAGGGTAGTAAGGTTATATGCGTTAATAGTTATAGGTGTTATGGGTTATAGATGTTAGATTTAAGTGTTTATAGGGCATAAGGTTTTTAAGAATTACAGGTTATGTTAGTTAAGGATAACAAGAATGAGTAGATATGGGTTCTAAGAGTTAATGGTGATGTAGAGTATAATTGTTATGGGTTATGAGAGTTAGATATTATAAGGGTTACTAGTTATATTAAGGATTATAAGGGTTAAAATTTATAAATGTTAGCGGTTATGAGTTATATTAGGGCTTATTGGTAAAGATATTATGAGTTATAAAGGTTCCGGTTATAAGGGTTTAAGGGTTTATGAGGGTTAGGGATTAAAGGTAGGGGATATGGGACTTAACCATTATATGTGTCATTGGTTAATGGATATAAGGGTTATGATATTTAAGGGTTATATGGGTTATGGAACATATATATGATAACTACTATAGAAATTATAACAATTACATGTAAAGGGTTATTATAGTTTGCTTTAGGGGGGTAAGGGTTATAAATTCTAAGGATTTTAGTTATTATATGAGTTGTGTCAATTTTTACAGTGTTTTGCTAATATATTAGAGATTTGGGATTTATGGTTATATTTGGAGTATATAAACTAGGAGCTATAAGGATTAAGGATGATAGGGGGGACACATTTTTCTATGTTATGGTTTTAGTGGTTAAGGTTTATAAAGATTATGGGTGATATGGGATTTTGGGGCTACAATGGTTAGGAATATATGAGTTAACTGATATGGGTTAGGGGTTTTTGGTCTAAGTATGAAGGGTGATATAGGTTATATATGTTAGAGCTTATAAGGTTCATTGTTTTTTGATGTCAGGGGTTAAGCGTTATATAAATTCTAAGGATTAGGCACTCATAAGTGTCATACAATTTACAATAAGGATGATAAAAGACATGGGTTATATTAAAACTTACATATTATAGAGCTTGGGGACTATAATATTAACTTTTTATAAAGGATAGAGGTTAGGGGTTACATGGTATGTGATTAAGGGTTATAGGTTATAAATATTAGGGGTTATGAGTGTAAGGGCTTATGATAAGGGTTATAGGTTATAAATATTAGGGGTTATGAGTGTAAGGGCTTATGAGGGTTAGGGATTAAGTGTTAAGGGTTATATGCATATGTGGTTATATGAGTTGGGTGTTATAAATGTGAGATGTTTGGTCTTAAAAGGTTAGGTCATAGGTGTTATAGATTATAGGGGTTAGGTGTAAGTTATTATGGGTTAAAGAATAAGGACTATAATGGTTATGGGTTATGTATGGGGTTACCAATTACAAAATTTGTCATTCATTAAATGTTATAAGTGTTTTGGTTATATTATTCATTATATGAGTTGTGAACTATAGGGGTTAGGATTCATAAGGGTTAGTATTCATAGTGGTTAGGGGTTATATATATTAATGTTTAAAGGGGTTATGAGTTAGGGTGAAAGTATTTATATGGGTTAAGGGTTATAGGGATTAGGTTTGATGAGTTACAAGGGATATGTTAAGAGTTGTATGGGTTATAAGTTATATTAAGACTTAGGGATTAGAAGGGTTAATAATTTTGTTAGTGGTTAAAAAGGTTAATGGTTATGAATTTTATCCTATGGGTTATAATATTTATAGATTAAATGTTATATGGTTTATAGTTATGAGGTTTTACAAGGGTTAGGGATGAGGGGATAGGGTTGCAATGCTTAATTATTAGATGGATCATGGATTATAATGAATATACAGTTAGTGGACATACAAATTATAATATTTAAGTGTTATAAGGGTTATACAAATCATAATTCATGAGTTCTAGGAATTAATTGTTGTAGGGGTTATAATGTTTAGATGTTATGGTTTACATGTTTTAAACGTAGTAGGCTTTATAGGAGTTTTGTTAGGGGTTAGGATTTATATAACAATTTAGGGATTAATGGTTATATTTATATGATAGAGTCTATTGGTTATAAAGATTAAGGGTTATGGAGGTTAACCATTTTTAGTGTTATTGGTTAAGATGTATAGGGGTTAAGGGTAATATGGGATATATAAGATATAGGGGTTAAGTGTTAGGGGTTAATGGGGTAAGGATTATAGAGGTTAGTTGTAATAGGAATCATAGATTAAGTGCTATAAGTGTTAGGGGTTATATGGGTTAGCACTGATAAGGGTTAGGGGTTATATGGATTACAAGTCTTAGGGGTAAGTGTTTATAGGGGTTAGGGGTTATATCATGGTTAAATGTTATATGGTTTAGGAGTTATAGTTTATAAGGTTTGGGTTATTTTATTGGTTATAGTGGTTACATGTTATACGTATTAGAGGTTAGGTGTTGTATGAGGACTTTTTGGTTACAAAGATTAGGGTTTTAAGGGGTAGGTGTTACATGATAATATTATGGGTATGGGGGTTATGGTTGATAAGAGTTAGGGATTATAGGGGTTAGAGAAAACATGTTTTAAGCATTAAAGATTATAAAGGTTACAAGTTAGGGGTTAGGGAAATGGGTGACCTATGCGTTATAACAATTATACTTGTTAGTGATTAGAGGTTTAAGGATTACCAACTACATATATTAAGGGTTAGGCCTTTACAAGGGTTATAGGGGTTAATGTTAATGCAAGTTAGGGGTTTGACATATTAGATGTGATCAAGATTATAGAGGTTAATGTATCTCATCCTCCTTTATTGGTTGAGTCACTTAATGTGTCTCATCCTCCTTTGTTAGTTGAGTCACTTAAATTAAGCTAATGATAACCATGCAATGCTTGTATGCCTTTTAGTGTAGTCATGTTACAAGATACTCATTGGTGTATGTCAAGTTGGATTGAGACACAATGATTATAATGGCTATGGTTATATTATTGTTCACAATTGATAAAGGTTGTTAATTAGAAGTTATAAGTGTTTCGGGTTATATTACTTATAATGTGGGTTACATGCTATAGGGTTCAAGAGTCATAAATGTTACGGTTTAAAGAGATTAGGGGTTAAGGTGGAAGTGTTTACAAGGGTTAACAATTATTAGGTTGGGTTAGTGGTTGGGGTTATAGGGTTAATAAATGTGTTAGGGTTAAGGGATTAGGGTAATATGGTTTGGAGTTTAAAGGCTATAGTGGTGAGGGGTTACATGTATTCGTGGTAAAGGGTTTTTTCGGATAGGAATTATTGGAATTAAGATTTATAAAGGTTATATGTGTTAAAGTTAAATGTTAAAGGGGTTAAATGAACTAGAGTAAGGGTATGATAAAAATTACAAGGATTTATTAAAAAAGATAAGTGATATGTAGGTTGTAAGGGTTAGAGTTGGGGTTGTATTTGCATTTAATGGGTTAGAATTAGGGGGTTAAAGGATACAAGGGATATGGTTTAGATGGATTATTATGGTTATATGACATGTGTGTTATAAACATTAGTGGTTATGAGGGTTATAATGGATAGATGTCACATGAATTAAGGGTTATAAGGATTATATAAATAATAAGTTAGAGGTTATAGGAGTCGGAAGTTAGGGGTTATAGTCATTAAGGGTTAGGGGTGATAGGGAATTTGAGGATTAGAGTTTATAGGAGTCCCAAGGTTTAGATTAGGGGCTCCAATGTGAGTTAAGGATTACCAAACTTAGGGATTCAGAGTTATAGGGCTACATAGTCATATTTTAAATGGATTAGGGGTTAGAGTTATAAAGTATAGTGGCTATAAGGATCATGGGTTGTAAAGATTATACATGTTAGAGTCAAGGAATTACAAGAGTTATGGGTAAGGTTAACAAAGGTTATAAAGGTAAGTAGTTAGGTGATTATGAAAATTATGGGCATTATAGGTTAGGAGTTAAAGTAGTTGGGGGTTAAGGGTTATAGAGATCAAGGCATAAGGGTTATGAATTAGATGAGTTGATGGCTAAAGATTATATAAGCTAAAGGTCATGAACTATAGAAATTAGTAGATAAAAATTAAAAATTAAAAATCAGAAGTTATAAATAATAAGAGTTAGTGGTTATATGAATTAGAATTTTTAAAATATAAGTATTAAAAGTTATATTACTAGTTATAATAGTTATTCTTTTTTATAAAGATTTATAGTGTTTAGAAATTATAAAGATTAATCTTTAACAATTATAAAAGCTAAGTATATATATATATATATATATATATTTTTTTTTTTTTTATATTTATTAGATAATAAAATATCATCGTGTTTAAAAATTATAAAGATTA